>WSUI01000052.1:0-43034 GCA_019633595.1 Tulasnella sp. UAMH 9824
TTAATCGCAACCCTTTCCGGACCCGCACGACCCTCGCGCGTTCATTGATCCTATTCGTATAGACTTTAGCTCAACGCGAATAACTTTAGTTCACTATTCGCGTTCCATTCCAAGGTGTCTGCGCGAGCTTACTGTGTTCGCTCTCAAGAAACGCCACCTGAAGTCCCACGCTCCTCTAACGTTCAAGTAACACTTCCCTCTTGACTCTTATATCGCTCGACTCTCTAATTACCTTCTAGCGACCCTTTCGAGTAAGGTAATTCGATTATATTTTAGTCTACTTAATACTAGTCTACTTAACATTTCTAATTTGTTTACCGCGCGGCGATTCTACCGTTCCCACGGTTAGAACGCGCATCCGCGTTCGTGCCCCGGGCTCTCAACAGATGTACCCGGCCGTAGGCAGGGACCGCATCAGCGACCTCCACAAGCAGATTAGGGAAGTGTAGCAAAGCGGAGGACCAGCAAGAACGGGTCTTATGGGGCCCGACTTGGATGACTCGGTGATGCAGCGTGCCTCCCGTGGTGCGGGTGCGAGGCACTCTTCGTATTTTTCATTATTCTGATATTTTTGGCAAGTGAGCTAGGGCGACGGCGTGCCTTCTGACACGACAGAGCACACCCATTCTTAGAAGTACAGCGAAAGCAAATCGATAAACTAAGTGTTACATGACCACGGGCGGGCTCGTCGGCAGCAAGCGAGGTGGCCATGGACGGCACCTGGCAGTGTGGCCTTCACCCCAGACGTTGAATCCCGAAGATGGGAGCTGGAGCCTCACGCTCCGCTCCTCCCTACAGCAACGCATCAAGGAGCCGCTTGGCCCGACACGAAGCAAAGACCGGACGAAAGGCACGCGTGCGAGGGGTCGGCGCTCGGTGACGACGGACTGGGGGGCCGGAAGCGTCTCTCCGCTAGATCCAAATGTAAGCATTAGGCATGAGGATTGCCTGCAAGCGTTGAGAAGGCTCGTACATGTGCGTTGCGCGCGTCGCGTTTCCGTTCAAGCGACGGCATCCTCGTCCACTCGGATCCCGGGATACGACCATCGCCTGCCGACGCGAGGCCAACCGCCACGAATCGCTGTATGAGAGAGAGCGAAGTCAGCATGCTGGCATCCGAATTTAATCCTCGTAGCGACGCACAAAGCTCCACCGAACCTTGGGCTTGAGTGGAGGGCGGGTTTCAGGGAGAGGGACGCGCTCCGTTGGGGGTCGTGCTGCGCATAAAGGCGAGTAATCAGAATCGCAGTGGCCAAGCGCGCATTGAAAGCGGGGCACGTACCCCTAGGACGCGTCTGCAAGAGGGTGGAAGAGGGTGGATTCGAGGCTGGGCTGAGCTTTTGACGTACGAGCGACGGGCGGAGGAGAGGGCTCCGATCGCGCCCCCGAGAGAAGAAAAGAGCGCCACGAAACGGGGGTGGCTGGCGCTTGAGCTTCGTACGCGTGATCAAGTCCTAATGCAACCTACGACCGCGAAGGAGGGACACGGGGTGTAGTGCTCAGCCGTGGCCCCTCGCGGTCGAGGCACGCCGACAGGGCAGCGGGCGAACACTACGTCTCCAAGCCGACCGCACAGGTGCGACGCAGTCGGGTCTGACCGCACGCACGTGTCGGGGGCTCGAGCGTGCCCGGTATGAGGGCATCACGCTCTTGCACACTCACCTGCGCGTGACCTCTTACATCAGACTGAACAGCTACCCGTGAGCCGACCCTGCTCTTAGCTAAGTCGACTCACAATCTCTTGGCTTACCTAATCGTCCTTAAGACCGCGTCCACCCTACCACAACCTGCCCTTACAAACTACGAATATAGATCGAAGGTAAGCTGCATCGCTACGTATCGATCTGCTGTGTTACTAACTTTCGATTACATCTTTTTTTGTGCACCTACCGATGTTTGAGGGAACGTCAAGATTCTTGACGTTCCCTCGAGCGTTGCCACCCGCAGTCGCTCTCAAATGGCGTCGTAGGGTATATACGGTCGAGTATGAGACTTCTAATATGCTAACCAACTCTTGTTTCACAGCTACTATGAGCATGACGAAGTTGAAAAAGTTCACCTCCGACTTACCAAGCCCAAGTGCCACCCCAGTTTTGCGCCAGTCCTCCCTCCGCCACAGGCCAACGGCGCTGCCTGACCAGCAATAAAGTCTCTCTCGCTGCTTTCCCTGCTGTGGCCTGCTTCGCTAGTTGACTCGACTCGACTCACCACCACCTCACCCTCAAACATTTCCTCGCCGTCCTTTCCACCCGCTAGTGTCAAGTGGGTGGCTTCCTCGATCTCAATCTCTCGCCTCAACAGCTCTTACAACTCTAACCGAACACTGGGATCACCCTCAGTTGCCATCACATGTGTAGGTATGCCAGCCTCCCTTGATGTTTCACTTGCTCTTGATACTAAACTGGTCTTCATTAGCAAAAACCCATGTCCAAGTGCCCGGTTTCTCTTAGCACTCGCTAATCAGAAGGTGAGTGAAGCTCGCTGAAGTTGCTGCAGGCTTTGTTCTTGGCAGTCTGCCTTGGAGGGTTTTACGCAGGTTTTTTTAATTCTTTCATGTCTGTTATCATCCCCCTCTTTCGGTTTCTCTCCACTGCATTATAATTCAGGGTTTCGCCTGCGTTTCCTGTTTATTAAACATCCGAGAGCCGTGTGTTTTGGAACTCGCCTTTCATTCTTGCGTGTCTGACCATCACCAGCGATCACGGTAACGAGATTGACTTAATACGAGCTTTGTGAGAGCACTCTGATCCGGCCTCTGAGGGGTTCGTGCCGGTGGCAAATGCCTGAGTATTGGGAGCCCGGGCGCTTTGGGTACTCCGCTCGGCCGTTAGGGCAACCTCGTTTTATGCTCGCTAATAAAAGGGAAAGCGGTTGGATGCTGCTCTATTCCCAGAGAGAAGGGAAATCTTCTCGCCTACTAGTCCGAAAATGTGGTCACTGGTTGGGAAAGGGCGACCTTCGCTTTTGGTGATCCACCATCACGTCTGATTATCCAATTATATATACAGACCAGAAGCAATGTATTAAGCTATGACTTGAGGAGTGCAACTAGAACTTAATTTATGTCGACCTATTATGACTGTTTGTGTGATATATTTCGCAACCCCGGGGGTGATGTAAGTCGGTGCTGGTCTTCGCGACAGCGTTTGCCCATATGTAACATTTCTTTCAAGCCTTAGACAGAGTTTACACGGAAAAGAGACTACATTAACCAGCTGGACGAGACTCCATTAGTACCCTCCTCCGTAGTAGTCCTTCCGGAGCCTTCGGCCCCCCGGGGTCCCGTTTGGGAACCCTACTGCTGACCCCAGGGTTGGATTTCGCGCTCCGCCTTCAAATTGAACGCCGCACCCTGGTGTCACCATCTGGATGCTTTGGAACGTTTCAGGTAAGAATTTCGAACTCATTTCCAATACATTGACCGAATCTGTTAACAAATTCAGCCCGGCCAAACGCTTGCGCGAACATTACCGTCCTCGTCCTCGGTGGTTCTATCCACTGGAACGAAGAATGCGGTTGGTGAGTATGCTCTTGCGGCCCTCCGGAGCTTCGTATTGACCACGTTTTCCTACTGTCCTCTATTCGGCACAGCTTGTCGTTTCTCAGAGGCACCGGCTTAGCCCTGAAATGAGCGGCGGTGGGAGGCGGCGATCTAGGCGTTTCTGAAAGTCCACGTCGCTGTTGTTTTGATCAAAAAATCGGAATTTGACGATCATTAGAATTCTGATATTTATGTAGCCCGAGCTCTCGAACGACTGGCGGCTACACCCTCCGTCCCCCCAAGGAGCCCACCACCGCCCCCAACATCGCCTACGATATCGGTGGAGCAAATTTGGCGTTCTATATACGCGCGAGGCGATGTGTAGGGATCTGGTTGAGCCCGTCGGCTCCCGTCATTTTATCTCGGCCGCCGACGAACACCCCCTCAATACCCTGTACGTTCCTCTTATTTCAGATTAACCGATCACTTTTCTGGACCATCGTAACCGCAGCATCCTAACCAAGAAGCCGAACTTCATTCGGACTGCCACCCCAAAGTCCGCCACATCGCTGACACCCCTCCGTGGGTCTCCTAACCAGCCCAAAAGCCCCTTCGTTGCCTTCGTTGCACGTCACTAACTTTTTCCCCGGCACCTAGACTCCGGAAGAAATCTCCGCCATGGTCCTCAGAAAGATGGAGCCGAACGCTGCGGCCGAGTAACACCCAGAACCACGATATACAGTCATGGCGGTATAACATCATGCTTTGATTTGACGACGTTATGTTGCAGGATGGCAAAGGCTGCTTGGGTGATCGTAGTCGAGGTCACTGGTTCATTGGAGTGCGCGTTCGTGGACCGGCTTTGTCTTTCGAAGTCGTTGGCACCAGAGATTCAGAACACTAGCGAACTAGTTGCGCCCCTTCTTACCGATGATATCCATCAAGGTCCTCGCCTTTGAGTTGAGTATTGCTAGCGGTGATGGGATGGCCGTTATTCTGGCCTGACGCCGAGCATGGGCGAATTAAGGCCGCGGGGACGACGACAGCGTGCGTGGTTGTCCTGACGAGGTATGCACGCAGCGGCCGCCTTCGTATATCCGAGAACCATGGTGGAGAGCGAGGGATGCTAGCGATCGACCAAGAGTGAGTGAGCGAGCGAGCGAGGTGTGGGCGAAGGAGATACCTTGTGGCAACATCCAGGTACGGGCGTCGTTCTCGAACGAACCCCGTAGGATTCAAGCGCCGCTCTAACCCTGGGAAGTTGCTTTCTGGCCTAGCACAACGAGCGCTATCTTTCTCTTCACCACCCTCACCTGGCTCGCTATGTCGTCTCAACAAGACCTCCCCTCCAACCAAACTACTTCCACAACCCATCCGCAACACCAGTCTGTATCACTCCCCCCTACTACCTTCAATGACGTGACCGAGGGTCAGACTGCGGAACAACCTCTTTCCACCCAAATTACGGGCGATCACTCTACCAACACCCCACCCCGGTCTGCCTACCTCCCAGCCCCAGGACCGCATTCAACACCAATGGCTTGCAGAATATCCTCCAATCACTCGTTTTCCAAGCACTTAGCATCGGATGTCGACGACTTCTTAAAGGAGGAGCTCGATGGGATGATCGCAACGGTGGATGTCCAAGGCTTTCTTCAGTTCGCGCTCCCGGACCTTAGGCCAGACTCCTGGGACAGCCAAGAATGGGAGGAATTTACCGACAAGATCAATGCGGATCGAGATCAGTGCGAGTTGAAACAACAGTGGATCACAGCTTACCCAGAAATTAAAAAATACGAACCGTTCTGCGCCTGGGTTGACAACCTTCTTACGTTCATCAATAAACGAATCGATTCGCACCCCAGCACCCTGCCCCGGCACCGTCGAATCCACTTTACGTCGCTTGGTAACACCAACCTACGTTGTACTCCAGGGTATGCGGAAGGCGAAGAAGTGAATGGTACCGAAACCAGCTTCAAACCAGATGCGGCTTGCGTGATGGCGCATGTAACAGAATTGCAATATTGGTCCGAGGTCCAACTCCCTGCCGAATTCAAAAGACGAAAGGACGCTCGACGGTCAATGACAGCAACCCCCTCCGCTTCAACATCCGGACTCAGAGGCCCGGAGGTCTCCCGGGGGTCCTCGCAAGGGCGGAAGCGTTCGAAACCCAGCGAGAGTGATCCGAATAAGGCTCGACGGGTAGGGCCCTCGTCCTCGTCCTCTCGTCAACCCTCCTCCCGTCAGCCCTCGTCCTCCCAGCCACCGTCCTCTCAGCCCCCGTCCTCTCAGCCCCCTTCCTCTGGGGCGCCTCCGATCTCAAAGCAGGCAGATCATTCTACCAACGGGAGTTGTCCGAACAATGTTTGCTGGGAAGCGTTGAACCACCGGTTTAAAACTACCGTCGAATCACCCACCCCAGCCACCCCATGCACTCCGTCTGTTTATAAGGCTACAAAAGACGACCTTCAGCTCGCTCGCTATGCGATGGAGACACTTGCTGCGGTCGGCGATCGGACGCACGTCTTTGGACTGGCAGTGAACTCCGACAACGACAACAACAAACCCCACCACACAATCGCTCTGTGGTACTTCGATCGTTGTGGCGCCATCCGTTCACATCCACTCGATGTTAACAGTCCCAAGGGCCTGGGTGCGTTCATCAAGTTCCTAACGGCCCTCGTCTGTATGAAGGATGACGCTCTCGGCTTCAACCACTTCTTTGCCAAAGCCGGTTGTGACAAACCGGTTCCGGGGCTATGCGGCATGTCGGTGCTCGACAATCAGGGCCAGTCACTGGACCTTGGGAAGGTCCTGGAACGCCGGACTGGCATAGTGGGCCGAGCTACCCTGGTGCACCGTGCATCGCTACACAAAAAAACTACCGCTAAGCCAGTCGACGTCGTACTCAAGTCATCATGGCAGCATAGGAATCGCGAGCCCGAATGGGCCATCCTGAAAGAGTTGCATGAAGGTCGTAAAGCCGAAAACATAGTCATGTGCCACGGCGGATGGGAGCAGGAGGATACTGGAGGGAACTGGCAACGGGCCAAGTTTGGCCTCACTAATGTCGTCGTCCACGACCGCGCGCTCCGGCACACAGTCCTTGAGTACTTAAACCCTATCACAGACCTCTCCCGACCATTTCACGTTCCCCACATCGGGTGGAGCATCCTGAGCGGTGAGTACGATTGCGCTCTTGTGCGGTCAGAGGTTCTTAGGTGTGGTCCGCAGCTATCGGGTTCCTGAACGAAAAAAAGTGGTTCCATCGAGATATCAGCATCGGAAATATGGGGTTCGAGATTCTAGACTGCGGAGGCGTCGTCGTCAAGCTTCATGATTTCGATCTCAGCAAACGTCACAATTCACCCCAGGACAACTCTCATTGGACAGGCACCCTGCCATTCGTGGCGATCGGATTGTTGGAATGTCCCAAGGCAAAGAACCGAATAGGCTTCGATGTGGAAGCCCTTATATGGACTTTGTTGTGGATTGTACGGGTACAGGGCGAGAGGACGGCCGTTAACATTGCCAACCATCCGCTTAAGCGTTGGTTCGACGACCCGACAGACTTGGATAAGCTTGCGGATAGCAAGACAGGCTATCTCAGAAACTCGCGGGGGGAGGCTTTAACTAATCTGTTCTACCGGGACCTCGAGGACGATATAGTGGAGCTTGCGTCGAAGTGGCTCGGAAAGCTGGATAATCTGGTAGAGGAACGTAAGCAACAGAAGCAGGAAGTGAAAAGTCTGGTCCGGAAGCAGTTAGCGGCAAGTCCGACCCAGGAGCTTTCAGCAAAAGGTCCGGCCTACCAGGCGGAAGTGGAAGTAAGGAGCCGTAAGATGCTAGAGGAAAGGTGGGGTGGGGAGACTGTTTACCTCTCGGAGAAGGTTTATGGGGAACCGAGTCTTACCTTTCTCCAAAAGTGGATGAAGGAGAAAGAGTGGCATGAACCAAAGCACCGTTGCTCGTGTCCGGAAGCCAAGGGGGAAGTTCATTGTGCCCGATTCGAACCGAAATCATAGGGTACCCATGTAGTCTCTCGCGTCAGACGTCTAGAATTCACATTCGGTCCGTATCCGAGCCCCTCTCCTTCCTTATCCGCCCTTGTTACCCGTCAACTCTTTTCATCTCCCCAACCCAGCTCACCGCTCCTGTCGCGTCACCTGTGTAAGTTGAAAGGCCTTTGTCGGTACTCACAACTCCTTCACCAGCACGCGTAAAGTCGGGAGACCAAGGGGAGACCAAGCACGGCAAGGGCAAACGTGCCGCATGTATAGCGCGCTCCCAGACTCTCCCACCAATCCCCCAACATCGGGAATCGTTACTCCCCCAGGTAACTTCTGAGTCTGGTTCAAAAGGCAAGCTCTGCGATTTTCCAAAGTATGTGATGTCGGGCTGAATACTTGATAGCTGGTGTTGTCGGCAGACAAGGCGTCGAGACAACTCCATACTCCAGCACTTCAGCCGCATCCCTCCTCGCCGATCGGTTTAGTCTAGTGTCCGGGCCTTCCTATCGCGGCTTCGATCACTTACCACCACTTGCACCATCGTCAAGGTATCGCTTAAACCGACAATCCTCTCCAACTCTCTTCTTGCAGGTATCAAGCCCTTCCCGTCACCTCCAATGCCGTCAGTATTCAGGAACGAGAATCAGATGCTTAGCAGCCTGCTTGCTCGTTCAAAATAGGCTCAACCAACGGATAGAGCATTATCGTTGGGGCACCTCAGCCGTCATCCTACCAGTGTCAGCACTCTCCGAAAGCGAGAAGGTCGCAGAGACAAGGTTAGGTTAGGTTTAGCAATGAAATGAGCGGCGGGGGGAGGCGGCGATCTAGGCGTTTCTGAACGTCCACGTCGCTGTTGTTTCGATTCTACCCGTTGGCGGCTCTGGAAGTTTAGTTTGCGTATCTTAGACGCCATCACTCATGTTTTCATTAGTAGTTAGGTCCAATTGGCTCAACGATGGCAATGTAGACGTTCAACAGTCGCCGTTGCTATCTTCCTTACATAACGACGGGATCGACGACTGAGTACGTTCGTTTACCTATCCTCGAACGTCAGTACTTGCCTTGTTTCAGTCGCTCTCAGGTCTAATTATGGTTGTTTTGGTGCGGCAAACGTGAGCTGTATGTCACCCAGCCCGAAAAACAAGAGAATACCCTTGTATTACCCCAGAACATTGCTCTTGAATATTTATGGGACCATTTATTAGCAAAATAAGGCTTAATGTGTCGTATATAGCTGAAGTCGGCGACGCTAGAGACCGTCCCAGCCATTCTCTCTGGAATTTCACGTCACCTGATCCCAGTATCACATCTCAGCACCCGGCCAAGGTTACAGCAGGTAATGTATATATGCTTAAAGAAATATTATAATCTGACTGTCTACCGCCTTGCGTACCGACCTTCTGAAGAGAATGAGGAATTCTCGCCGAAGCAAGATTGAGCGGGTCTTGGCAAAGTTTCGGGGATCGGAATTCAGTCATTTTTCGGCGCCTCATCGCCATATCCCGCATACAGGCAGGTATAAATTACTCCTAACTTTCCGCCAAATTTCTCACTTCCCTCTCGTCTTTCCTTTGTTTCCTGTACAATTTACCATTTATTCAATCCTTACATGTAATTCTCTCATTTGTAATTCTAACCGCGTCATAAGAACGCCAATATACTCTCGTTACTCCTTATTTACGTTTGACCAGTTTTCATTTTGATATCTCAAGTATTGGGCGAATTACAAGTTGGTGCTCCTGAGGAGTCAGTAGGCCGTAGAACGTGTGAACGCCTATCGTTTTGAAAACAGCTGTAAGGCCTACGTGGGGGAGGTCCGACGAGCTAAATTAGTAACAGAGTTAGTGACACTAGATGAAATGAGTTATAAACTTACCTATTACATCCCGAAGCGTTCTAGAACGTGGCGCCCGGGTGTGGCGTTCGTTTTGGCGATGAACGGACGAGAACGGCCGTCGTGGCCTACGGGCGAGAGGTACGACGAGCTACATTGATAGCAGAGTAAGTGAGAATACATAAAATGAGTGAAAAACTCTTACCTATCGGAGAGAGGGCCCTTCGAGTTGGTGATCTGGTTGGACTCGGCGTTCTGGACGGCCCTGACCTTGAGGATACCGTTGGTATCGATCTCGAAGCTGTCTTCAATCTGAGGAACACCACAAGGAGCCGGTGAGATGCCTTTGAGGTCAAACTTGCCGAGGAGGTTGGCAAGGGCACGTTCACCGTCGAAGACCTGGGTGGCGATGGTGGGCTGGTTGTCGGTGGTGGCGGAGAATCTTGGGAGTTCTTGGTGGGGATGCTATAGCAAAAGGTAGGTCAGAAAAGCGATCGACTTGTCGGGAAGAAGAGGACATACACAATGTGGCAGGAGATTATCCTGGTGAAGACACCGCGGGTGGTCTCGATACCGAGGGTCAGTTAGGGGGGAGTCGGTGCGGAGAGCCTCGTCAGTACCCTTCCCCCCAGATAGGATACTACCGTGGAGAGCAGCGCCGCAAGAGGTAGTCTATACATATTCACCGAGGTGGATGGAGTCGATTTCATCGCCGGGTGCGACAACGAGCGAGACAACTTCAACATGGCCCTCGCCTGTGCGATCCTAACGGTCTTTACGCGCCTTATCTCCGATATGACCAACCCCGCACTATAACCATCACCACGCCGTCCATCGCGATTAGTCAAACGTACCCGCTTCTTCGACGTCTGCCAGCTATCCACCAGCAGCGATCATTTCACAGCATGTCACTTTCTACGGCGGAAACAGTTCCTACTCCTGTCCCAAATTGAACCGCCCGCCATTCACCTCAAGCGACCCTACCACGCCGTCCAACACGCCAATGACGAGATTGATGGTTTGAGTGTGTTAGTTTTCATGGAATTTCGAACGTTCCGCTGACCTTTTCGCATCATTCAGGCTCTAATATGTTCCACAACGGGCAACGAAAAAGTTTGAACGCGTGCCACGCTCCTCGACCATCCCTACCCGCCTTCTCAACTCTCAGAGACCCTTCTCAGCGATGGGGATCCTCGGCGACGGTGATCCCGAATGCCTCAGCCGTTTTTTTTTTTCAACACAACTCTCGCGGACCGCTCGCTCGCTTTGCTGCGACTAACCTGCTTGCTTCGCAACCCGTTCTTCAACCCGCCTTTTCAATTCTCAAAGCCCTTTGGGTGACGTTCAACATCATCGCCGGCGTTCTCGACTCGTCGTTTTCTAACGCCACACGACATTTTCCGACGTGTCGCCGGGTGAAGCCGCGTGCGTTAGGTCTCCCTAACTGCCTCCTCAACGATCAAGATCCTTTCTCAGAAGACACAGGCACAGCAATGAAATGAACGACGATGGGGACCTTTTCGAACGTCGAAGTCGCTGTCGTTTTGATCTCTACGTTGGCGACTATGGTACGTTAGTTTTTCGAATCTTGAACACCGCCACTCACTTTTTAATAGCGGATAGGTTCAATGGGCTGAACGACGGCGATGTAGACATTCAAAAATGGTCTTCGCTAACCTCCTTGATGCCAACGATGGATCGACGTCTAGGTACGATTGTTTTGTTAACCTCGAACGCCGGCGCTTATCTTGTTTCAGTAGCTCTCAAGTCCAACGGATCCGCGATGCCGCTGGCCCTTCCATCATGAATAGGCATAGCTAAGAACGCTCCACGGCCTAAGGAGGACGCAGACACCTTGCTACAACCCGCGGAGGCTGCTGAAAAGTCGGGCTAGGGGGACTGGCTTCAAGTTGCTTCCAGCGCCCGACCGCATTCACCACAACCTTCGACGCCTCCGAGCTACCGTTTAAAACGATCTCGATCACACCCGTCGTCAGGTTCCCCGGTTCGATGTAGATTTGGGACCTCCCATCATCCTCGCATCGACTAAACCGATACTAATCGTAGTATGCGTTAACAGGACAAACGGAGCATGGATTGATGAGCAGTGGGTCGGCTGCGGTGGGCGGGTTCCTTTAGGAAGTAGGTTTGTGTGTCCTGTACTGGAGCTGGTTCCGTCCTTACAAGAGGAGTTTACCGTAGAACAAAGATCCAATAGAAACGTTTCACTTCGAACTCCCGCCAGCTGTTCCGGAACACTCGGCCCGACCTCCACCCCGCCCCCCTTCAGCGAGCCTCATTACCACTTCAGGTAAGTATTCTCAGGTCTTTTTCGTAACTTTCATAAATCACCCTCGCTGAACTTCGCCGTCCGACTTCTCGAATGAACTTCACCACCGCCCGTTCCCGTTCGGTCAAGACCAAACGCGGCCCGACCTCCGACCACCCCCCTTCGACGAGCCTCGTTACCCCGTCAGGTAAGTCCTTTCGGGTCTTTTTCATAACTTTGGCTAATCAGGTTCGCCGAACTTAGCCTCTCGATTTCTCGAACGATCGCCACCACCCCCTGCTCCCGTTCGGTCAAGGCCAAACACAGCCCAAACCGCCACCTCCTCCTTCGGCGTATCATAACAAACTTCAGGCGAGTGTTTTCAGCTCTTTTTCAAACCTTAACTCATGATCTTCCCCAAACTTAGCCGTCCGACTTCTCGAACGAACGGTACCGCCGCTCGTTCCCGTTCGGCCAAGGCCAAACTCAGGCCGAGCCACCATTTCCCCTTTGGTGAGCCTCATTATTGTTTCTGGTAAGTAGTTTCAGGTCTTTTTTGTCACCTTTTTAACTAAACATCTTCGCTGAACTTGGCTGTCCGACCCCCCGAACCAACGCCATGACCACCCGCTCCCGTTCCGTCAACGCCAAACTCGGCCCAACCTCCGATCTCCCCGTTCGGCGAGTCTCATTACCGTTTTAGGTAAGCAGTTTCGGGTCTTTTGCATAACTTTAACTAATCACCTTCGCCGAACTTAGCCTCTCGAGTTCTCGAGCGAACGCACCGCCGTCCGTTCCCGTTCGGACCAGTCCAGAAGGGGCTCGACCTCCGATTTCTCCACCCGGCGAGGCTCAATGGTTCATTCGGTAAGCGTTTTGACTCTTTTTATATGACTCTCACTAACGATATAAACCACTTTTGCCGCACGATCCCCCGAACGAACGCCAGCAGCGCCGTCCCATTCGGTTAAGTCCAGACCAAGGTTAGAACGTTCGTTCAGCCCCGCCCAACGTTCATCGCCAGATAGGGTGATGGCGAGACACACCGTGGGCAAGTGTCTCCAAACTTTTTGCTCATACATTTACTAATATTCTATAATTCTAGTCCGCGCGAACGACTGGCACGCCCCCGTCTCCCACATTCATTCGCCTCCCACACCGACCTCAGCACTGCCGTCACCTGCGGCGAGGGCCTGAAATAAGCCAGGTGAGCCCCTCAAACACGTTTAATTGAAACATTTCCTTATTTATTCTAATCTTCGTCCGCTTGACTTGCTAAAAAAAAAAAACACCGAGACGCCCATCCCCCCTTCGCCGGCATTCAGCACCGACCCCAACGACATCGCCGCATGTGGCGATGGTTACAACTAAGTCAAGTGAGCCTCGAGCTCGTTCTGTCGACTCCTTTACTTATTTACAATCATACTAGTCCGCCCGGCTTCGCCAACGACCACCGCGACACCCCTAGTCTCGCAGTCACCTGTGGACCTCTCACCGCCGCTTTCAACCTCTCGCGACCGCTCAAGGTCCCCTGCCACCTCTTTCGCCCCTCTCGGCCGTCCGTCAGCGTTACCCTCCTTCCTCTCGCCGCCGCTTTCGACCACCCAAACTCCACCGCGACCTCTCTACCTTTATCATAACACCGATGCTGAAACGACCCGAAAAACTAGGTACCTGGGTTCCTCTGGACCGTGGCCTCTTGCTCGCCGAGCAATACAACATCGGGCATTTCATCCAACCCATAGTGGACTGCACCCCCCAATCTAGTAGTCCGCCTCTCGCACCTCGACACCTCCCACCTGCGCTCGTCAAACCAAAGAAGACCGATGTAACCGGAGAGGGAGGCTCGATGGCGACACGTTCAGCCAAGCGGGGTGATCAAGCGTCGTCGGGTTCGACCACGGAAGTCGGGGATGGTGACGGAGAAGCGGATCGCATCGGGGAGGACGACGATTACTCCGAGATGGTGGGAGAGGGCGAGTCGAGAAACAGCTCCCTCCAGGCTAGCGAAGATGGATCGATGACGAGCAGCCCTTCAGGCACTTCCTCCAGCTCCCGGATGCCTTCGCCGTACGATTCTCCTACAGATAGATCCAGCGTAGGGAACGTGCCCACACGTCGCAATATGCTCATTCTTCCCTCGCCCTTAAACTGCCTATTCGCCATCTCGCGCACCTGCTTCGGTTGCTCTGACGGGGACATTTCGCCCAGATTTGTTGTGGATTCTCGCCCTGTAAATAACCCCATACATTCATCCCTGCAGCGGAAGCAAGTTTGCTGCAGTCTATCAACGAACTGTTTCATTTCCGCCATGTAACTCACATTGGGATCTCACTTCCCTTCATCAAGAACGTGACCTCAGGGTTAAGAACTTTCGATGACATTATTTAAGAGACTTGATGACCGTCCGTTACCGATACTCTTGCCCTTCGTGTCCTGACCCTTCATCGCTGACCCGTTACCAGAGACAATGCTCGTAAATCTGGGTGTCGTGGAGGTTGACGCAACTGAAGTCAACTCTGGTTCAGTCGATTCTGGAGCTTCTTGGTTTCACATTGATAAAACCCAGCTCTACACGAATTGCTTCATTTTCGACGAGGACTCGACAAAGGTAAGGTCACCGTTTCCTCGAAGCCTCAGCAGGAAATGACATCCGAATGAAAGGTTCTCCTTGGATTGAAGAAACGAGGACTGGGGTGTGGATTGTATGTAAAACCGATATCCTCGAGTTTACGCATATAGCCAAGAGCTCACGTCTTGCAGCTACAACGGATTCGGGGGGAAAGTTAATCCCGGCGAAACACCTGCTGACGCCGCGGTACGAGAGTTACAGGTTGGTAGTAGATTAACAATTTCAGCTACTTGACGTATCCCGGCCTCCTTGTGGTTGACCTAAGACCTCGTCTTGTCTTCGTCTAGGAAGAAGCAGGCATCTCCTCCAACCTCGTCCACGCAGGCACTCTCCTATTTACCTCTGCGCCGGACCCAAAGCTTCATCATATCGAAATATACAGGGGAGATGACTGGTCGGGCGCGATCACAGAGTATAGTTGGCAAATCCATTGCAACGCGTCCTGATGTGCTCACGATTCTTCACCTGATGCAGATCCGAGGAAATGCGCCCAGAATGGTTTCGAGTTCCTTTGTACGCTCGGTCTGGGGTCATACCTACATCGGCAATAAATGAATGGGTCGATGTTCCAGGCGAGGACGGCTTGCGGACTGTTCCGTTCGGTCAGATGTGGGCTGATGACAGGTTCTGGTTTCACTTGCTTGTCGCAAGGCGCCCGTTCATTGGACGAATCGACTTTGGAGAGCCTCTCGTCAAGGGGGACCCGAATTCTGCTCCCCTTGTGAAATGGTGGTTCGGAGAAGTCAGCAAAGAGAATGTCGTATAAGACGTTGGCGACACCACATGATCGGGAACCAATTCTACGAGGACTTTCTTTCGCACCTGTCGCTTCTTGTTTTAGTTCTTGCCTATACAAACGCACATGCCCTCTAAACACGTGAAGGGACGGAGGAATTGCAGTAGCCCACGATTATCACCACTAACCGCATCTCGCGGGAGATCTGATTCAAGTACAGAGCAAGGGGTTGACATCAAGAATCAAATCTAGGACGTAAGGGACATAACAAGACATGATAACTAGGCAACCGCGACGACAGGCTCGACGTGATCGGCAGCAGGAGCGGCGCCGTCTTCGCCTTCTTTGGCATCGTCACCTCTGTGTGGAGCGTTGACTGCGACCCTGACGGTCACCTCCCTGTCGGCGATGGTCTTGCCAGAGACAGCCTCCATTGCCTTTTTCTGCTCCTCGGGACCACCGACATCGACGAAAGCGTAACCCTTGCTCTTGCGCGGAGTACCCCATCGCCAGCGGACAACACGAGCGGACTTGACGGTAACGCCCGCGCTGGTGAAGAACTCGGTGAGCTCGGCTTCATCAACGCTGAAGGCGAGGTTGGCGACGAAGAGGACCGAAGTTGATGGTTCACCGGTCGGGGCTTCGCCGCGGGGGCGTCTCGGGACCTTGGGCCTGCGAGGTTTCCTGGTTCGCTCGACAGGTGCGGTAGCGTCAGCCGGTACGTCTGTTGGAGCGGTAGTTCCGTCGGCGGGAGCATCGCCGGTCGCTCCCTCGGCATTGGCGGGTTTCTGTGGAGACAACGTTCGAGGTCAGACGATGAAGGATGTTTGGATGAAGGCAATACGAACCTTGGCCTTTTTCTTCTGATAAGCCCAGATAGTATGATTTCGAGTCAGTCGCCACCGATTAGTTAAAGGACCTCCCGACTCACGGTAGACTTTTTCTTCTTCTTTGGCTTGGCCGCGTCGCCCTGGGCAGCCGCGTCGCCAGTGGCGGCAGGAGTCTCGCCGTCAGTCTTGGGCTCGGTCGCTTCTCCAGGAACGGCCTTGGAACCCCTTCTCCCCGCAAACTTTCTCTTGTTCCTCCTCTCTGCGCGATCTGCCTTGGCCTCGAGCGGTTTGGCACGCTCTACGATGACGGCACGGCCGTTGAGCTCCTTCTTGTCAAGAGCAGCAATGGCGTTGTTGGCCGCGTCCTCGGTGTTGAAGGTGACGAAGCCATAACCAGCTGAACGAT
Organism: Tulasnella sp. UAMH 9824; assembly: GCA_019633595.1. Taxonomy (NCBI): domain Eukaryota; kingdom Fungi; phylum Basidiomycota; class Agaricomycetes; order Cantharellales; family Tulasnellaceae; genus Tulasnella; species Tulasnella sp. UAMH 9824. The sequence goes on from WSUI01000052.1 coordinate 16,199, forward strand.
GGCCATGAAAGATGATCTGAGCGGAAAGACTGGCGAGCGAGAGTCAACGACGCGAAGAAGGGATATGCCTGACTTTGATACGTACATATCAGCAGAGAACTCTTGGAAAAAGTTCTTCAGCGCGGCCTCGTCCGTCTGGTACGTAAGATTGCCAGCAAAGACCTAAGGAAACGGGTCGGTCAGGGAAAAAAAAAAGGCAACGGTCGCAAAGGAAGAAAAGGGACATACCTTGAAGCCAGGCTCTGCGGCGACGCCATTGACTTGAGCTGTGGCTTCGTTGACTGCGAGGTCTGTGGCGGTGGTGGCAGCGGCAGACATGATGTGGATGGGGATTCGTGCAAATGGCTTGATTGCTTTGACTAACTAATCCGTCGGACGAGGGGGGAACTTGGGGGCGGGGGGTTTGGGAAAGTTGAGGACTTTTTTTGTGGGTTGACGATGGACTGCTTTCGGCTCTCTGGTGGTGGTTGAAAGCTGGCAGAAAAAGGGCTGCACGCCTTTTGATTCAGACCACCATCGGCGCGGAGTTACAAAAACAGGTGGACGGGGTAACGCCGTAAAAGCCGACATGTTAACATCTTCTTTACCTCAGAGACAACCAACGTGTTTAATTATAAGCACCCACAGAAGCCCCCGGCATCGTGCTGCCGCTCCAGTGCGACGAATTTGCTGCGGTTGTCACTTCTGCACAGGGTCCAGCGACGACGTTGGGAGGTGCCTTGCATCACGTCCCTGTGCGGAGCAATGAGTCGCAACGCCCAGGTCACACACGCTCTCGGCGAAATCTCGAGCGTCGCAAGCGCAGGACCGCCCGACATCGTGCTCGAATTTTATGTGCGGGCGACGAGCGCCTCATCAAGCCCAACTTGGGCAACATCCCGGCAAACATCGGAGAGATGGAGGGATGCCGGGGAGGGAATTACGAGAGGAGGAATGCGCCAAGCCAGACGACAGCCTAGGGTTGGGCAACGAAGAAGAAGGGGGAAAAGGATAAAAAAGGGACGTAACAAAGCAGAATGTGGCGTCTGTGCCACTCCGACAAACACTGGCAAATGACAACCTGCAGTCCTTGAAACGGACCGAACTCGCCATCCGGATTTTAACCAAACTTGCCCCTTCGTCCCCTCCTACATATTCTCCTCCCTCTCCTCCACCCACCCAGTGCTCTAGCAGTACTCCGACAGTCCTTTCTCTCTACCACTCTCGTTCTACGCACGCTCTCTCCCAATCCATTCACAAAAAATGGCAGTCTTTTCTCGCATTGTTGTTCTCGCCGCTTGCGTCGTTTCTTCCGCTCTTTTCGTCGATGCCACGACTCCCAACGTCAACGCTGGCGGGCAGGTTACCGCTAGGCATCTCAAGCATCCTCAGCCTCGCGCCCACCATGCTCACGTAGCCCACGGTCACGCCGCCCGCTCCTCCAAGAAGCGTAGCGCTGACAAGAAGCGTGCCTGCGCCGCCAAGAACGACGCTATCAAGTCCCTCTCCGCCACCGTGACCACCACCAAGTCGCACACCACCACCACCACCAAGAAGGAGGCTACCACCACCACCAAGAAAACCACCACCAAGGCCGCCACCGCCACTCCCAAGCCCGACACCGGCAACAACTTGCCTGCTCCCACGGGTGGCAAGGCCGGTCTGGCTTGGAACGACGGCAACGAGCCCTTCATGAAGAATCTGCTGACTACCGGTAAAGTTACTTGGTACGTTCACCTATCCCTTTGCGTTTACTTCCATTCCAATGCTCACCTAGCATTTTGTCTCTCCGTCAGGTGCTACACCTGGAGCCCATGGACCCCTGGAGGTGACTGCGAGTTCGTTCCTATGCTCTGGAGCGGCAAGCAAATCAACGACTGGAACAAGAATGTTGCTGGAAAGACGTCTTTCAAGAACGTTTTGGCCTTCAATGAGTACGATTCGAATCATTTGGGCGCGGTCTTCATTCTCTAACCTTGCTTTCCGCCGTAGACCCGAGATCGGCGGCCAGTCTGAGATGTCTGTTGGAGAGGCTGTCGACCTCTGGTATCAGTACATCAAGCCCATGAAAGCTCGTCACGGAGCCCCGGCCGTCACTACCTCCCCCAAGGGTATCGCGTGGATTAAAGATTTCATGAACCAGTGCGGTGATAGCTGCGACGTAAGTTTCCTCCTTCGTCTTAACTAACGTCCCTCACCAAGGTTATATCCGTTTGTCAGATTGACTTCTTGTGCTTCCACTACTATGGCATGGACCCCGACGACTTCATCAGCACCATAAAGTCTCTTCACAGCCAGTTCCCCGGAAAGCCGATCTGGGTCACCGAGTGGGCTTGCCAAAACTACGGCTCCAACCAAGACAAGCAATGCTCCCTCTCCACCATCAAGTCATTCATGGCAAAGACTCAGGCCTTCTTGGACGGCGCCGATTACGTCGAACGCTATGCTTGGTTCGGTGCCCTCACCGAGTTCCCCGGCAACTTCAACACCCAGAACAGGATTATTACCACCTCGGGTGCCCTCAACGATCTTGGCAGGCAGTACATCGCCTGGTAAACGAATTGTCTTTGTAAGGACCACCTTTGAAGATGGATCGTCGCCGGTCGACTGCCTGTGTCCCCCGACCTATATACCCCCTCACCTTTTTGCATATCCTCATTCCTTTCTCCCTCACAACAACAGACTTTTCATTGTTCCTATCACGACTTGCATCCGTTCGTCCGTAGTCTGTTGTTTATTTTTTTAATTCAATGCCGTTTTGTGTTGGTCCCAGCTCGAGAGATTATGCAGAACAGACCAGTGTTCTATAAGCTAAAGTACAACCCGACACCAACGTGGATGCCAAGACGAACGAATGGAAAATTCCTCCTCCGCGCACGGCGAGAACCCTGCGAGGACAACGGAGTGGATGTGAGAGTGAGAAAGGAAAGTCCAGGAGCAGCCTGAAGGTGAATGTGGTGCAATGCTTCCGCCAAGCTTATGATTCCAAGTTTGGGTGGAAACGATATTAGATAAAGATGGGGTATCTGAAGAGCTACGGGTCTAAGTAAGCCTCGGGCACATTACAAAGCGAAAACGGCGGGAACCGGCTCACCGAAAAAAGCAAATAGAGTGAGCGACCTTGTCATGCCTTGGCACCCAACTTTGACAGATCGGCCTTGGATATATATAAGTTCCACCTCTTGTGAATGTCTAGTCCAACGAGGTACTTGGCATTTGCCACCTCCCACTCCTTGAATCTAACGATGGTGGCGAGGAGTGAGCAAATGCCGTCATCGCCTCGCGGCTGTAGCGAGTGACCTCACCGATCCACAGCACGATGTTGGGAAGACACAATCGGCTGTCCTGGAAGCAATATCTGGCCGATGGGCACCCCAGTATTCTCCTTCTGCGTGTCCAGAGATGCGTCCGATGTTGCTGGAGTGGAAACTGAGGAGTAACCGCTCGAGCTGCTGGATCCACTGGTGGAAGCGTTGACGACAGGACGAGGGGGAGGACGGTTGAGCTGGTCACCGTCGGATGACAGAGATGCAATGGAATCGAGACTGTCGTCGGAGGCGCGGGTGACATTTCGAGGGCGAGCCATGGGATCGTTGTTGGAAGTCATGCTGTTGGATGAAGGGGGGAGCGAGGACTTGGTAATAAATCTTTAGTATTTATAGAGGAGTTGGGGGCTATCAAGAAGAAGAGAAGTCCTGCGCTCTGATCAGGCACAAGACACGGTCAAGGGGGAGAAAGGAAAAAAACTGATGGACCGATAATTCCAAAAGGGAATACGTCATAGCCTCCCACACTCCATCTCATTGCTTGAAATGGAAACCATATACAAACTTGTCCTCGAGTTGGGCTGAGCCACGAAAATCAATTTACCCCGGAAAAGGCAACTCCGAAGTTTGGTTGGAGCCCAATGACGAGCACTTTCGGTCGCCGTTTCGCGTTAAGCTCGCACACGCTCGCACAAAGCATCGAGGTCTCCGGGCCTGCACCCCGGAAGCAGTCACGTCACTCGACCGTCCTTCTGGTGATCATTAACCGCCAAGATAGCATTTAGGGTAACCGACGGACGTCGCGGCGATCTCAACGCCAGGGATCGTTCCCCCTGCTGCTTCCGTCATCATCCCCTCAATCGTGCGCCTCCTCGCTTTCCCCGGGACATACCTCATCCATCTCTTTTCGGTCAACATACTGCGCTCCACACCAAAAGCAATAAAAGTACTCCTGTCGCAGGTGCTGTAATGTGAAACGTAACCGGTCCTGGACCTACACGACCCAGTGCCAAAAACCAACAACACAAATCGTCAGTACCACGATGAGACGTGAGAACCCCACGGTAAAGTTCTCGACCCCGCTCCAGGTATTGGAGCTGTAGCAAGCCTACTGCACCAGGAGACATGTTCGTCGCGCGACGAGCTGAGCACGCTGACGAGGCGAGACGAAACGTCATCGATGTATGCCTCGTTTCTTTTCGGAGGAGATAGGAAAATCCTACTCTCTCTCCCTTATTGGACAGAAAAAGGGACGTCAATAAAGCCTCACCGATAGGAGCAGCCAATCTTTGGTATCCTGGACCGTTTCAACATCAAAGTCCATCGTATGGTCGGAAACAACCTTGGGTGGAGCGGCAACAAGCTCTGGTACCAAGCCGTCCCGTTCCTCGGCTCCATAAATCATGTCGGAAGCCAAGGGTCGGAGGGCATCCCGTTGTATCTGAGCGCGGAGTTGGGTAGCCTCGCTCTTGTTACTTGTCCGAACGGTACCCGCCAGCGCGGCAAGTTCACCAAACCCCTCCTTATCGAGTCTGAGCAGCATAGGCTCCGGTATAGTTTCCACATCTGTAGGCTCAATCCACAGAATATTGAACTGGATTTGAAAACAAATTTAATTGTTCGCGTCGAGTTGTCATAACTTCGAAAACTAACCAGGACCCCCCTCTTTTCGTCGAGCTCAACCAATGTTTTTCTCGCTGTCGTGAGTCGACCAAAGTCGCGCTTTTGTTCAAATTCTCCACGAGCCCGGTTAAGATAATCAGTTTGCGACTGGGCTTCATCCTGCGTCACGGGAGCAAGGCCGTTTGGGGGAATGTTTGGAGCTTGCGACGAGGGGTTCACTGCGAAGATACGGCGACCAGAGCCAAGACCTTGCCGACCTGAGGGAAAAGTGTTCTGAGAGCGAGCACGAGGCAACGCGAAGATCAGAGCGCCGTCTTACCTGCCCACATTGCCAGGGGTATTGGTTCAACCAGGTGGCTTGGTTCTCCATAATTCTCCGATGAAGCCGTTGCAGACCCCTCATTTGACTTGTTAGACGGTAGTTCACCAGCCTTTCCGAGACTTTCTCCTTCTTTAAACCCCATTTTGAGCATCATTGCGAGCGCCTTATTCTTAGGCTGTTCGACGGGCTCTCCAGGATCGGACGAGAACCCATCCTGGTCGCTTCCACTCAGCTTTCGCCTCTTTCTAGCCCTGTCTTCTTCTTCCCTCGCTCTCTCAAATAAGCTTTTGCTTAATCCTTCCCTTCTTGACTCCTCTTCTATCTCTCTCCGACTGCGAATTCGATTGGCAACATTCTTCCCCTCCGAAATGCGCTTGGCTTCCCGTCGACGTTCGTGGTAGGTTCGAGGCTTGTTCGAGGACGATTGCTCGAGCTGAGCAAGGAACTTGTCAGAGAGATAGTCCTCGTCCTCTTCAGACATGACAGCTGAGTGGTATGGCTTGGTTGGTGGTGGGGAGGAACGGAGACATCGGCTAATTGTTCTTTGGTCACACGTTATGGCGATGACGCCTTCGCGTGCACTCCTCGCGCAAAGTTCCCACTGGTAAACACGCCGCACCACTGTCCTTTCACCTCCAAACTTTTTTGTGCAAGATCTCTCTCCCAACTCAAACATGACGGTCACATTGGATCTCATAGCTGGAAGCATCGCTGGTGCTGCACAAGTCATCGTCGGACAGCCACTAGACACGTGAGGCTGGATTTGCTATCTACCTTCAAAATCGGGGACTGACGACAATTCCAATCTCCAGGATCAAGACCAGGGCTCAAATCGCACCGAGTACGTACTATATATTTTCGTATTTTTGAAGATATACTGATGCACCTAACACCAAACTCATCGATAGAGGGCATGTTTGTAAGTAAAGAGGCCATCCCGGATCATCCATGCTTTGTTACATGAACCCACACCCCACAGAAAGGGAATTGGGATATATTTGCCCAGACCGTTCGGAAAGAAGGCATTTTTGCTCTCTACAAAGGTAGCTGTTCGACACCCCTAACGCCCTACAATGCTGGTTGAACGCCCTCCTATCATAGGCATGCTCAGTCCCTTGTTAGGCATAGCAGGGGTGAATTCACTTCTTTTTGCGTCGTATGCCGTCTCCAAGCGCATCGTATCGCCATTTCCCGAAAAATCTCTGAAAGAAATTGCGTTAGCCGGTGGGATGGCTGGCGCTGCCAACGCCATACTCGCTAGTCCAGGTCAGGCAGAACCCATCCCACGAACGAGTCTCCTTCGCAACAATGAACAATCCCCGTCTCTTCTTCAGTGGAAATGTTCAAAGTTCGAATGCAAGGCCAATATGGCGCAGCGGGAGACCAGCGTCTGCGGGCTGTCTTTACCGAAGTCGCCAAAGACGGTCTTAGGAAAGGGATTATGAGAGGGTACTGGGTAAGAAGAAGCTTCTTCTATCATATTTCAGATAACTGAAACAGCGCTCAGGTTACCGTTGCTCGGGAGATACCCGCATACGCTGCCTTTTACGCGGGCTTCGAGTATCAGAAACGCCGGTGGCTTGCCACCCATCCAAACCAATCAATCCCAGTCTATGCACTGATTGGTAGTGGGTCTTTCGGCGGAATATGTTACTGGCTCGCTTGCTACCCCTTAGGTACGTGAATTCTCATGGACACCGCTGGCGGTCATGCGAACTTTGCAATGTAGATGTGATCAAGAGCCGGGTTCAACTCGCCAGAACCCCACCGAGTGGTATCAACTACATTGCAAACGAGTTTAGAGCCATTATTTCAGCCCAGGGGCTGTAAGAGCGATTTCTCTCTTCAAGAGAGTTAGGTCTGACCGTTGCGATAGGAAGGGTCTTTTCAAAGGACTCACACCTTCATTGCTCAGAAGGTCAGTGCTGCACATTCACAGCTGGACGCGCTCATCCCTCAAGTACGCACATCTAGTATACCGGCAGCAGGGGCTACTTTCGCCACATTCGAGTTATCGCATGGTACGATTTTTGCTTCGAGGTCTCCCTGAAAAAGTCTCACCAAGGGATATCTCGTTCAGACTACCTGTCCAAACACACCAAATTATAGCGCTATTTGTCGATTGCCGAATGGAGAATCGCGTTAAGGACTACTTATAAACATAATATACAGGAGGAACTATCCGGACCTATCACACCTGCTCTAGGCGCATGTTTCCACTGATTGACTTGTTTCACACCTGACGGAGACGGGGCTGGAACTGAATGGCGACCGCCGTCCAGGTTTGCCTAGGGCCTGGGGATCGAGGCCTTCTTCATCTCCGCCTTCAGTGCTAGTATCTTCCCAAACCCCAGCCTCGTCCGAAGATATTTCATCACCAGCAGCCGTACTACTTGGGCTGGTCTCGCGTTCTTCTCTAGCCTCTTGCGGGGCAGAAGGTTCCTTGCCCCTGACAGACCCAAGGGGGAATGGAATTACGTGCCCTTCAGGAGGTAAGGTGCGTCGAACCCGAGGAGTGCCGCCTTCGTCTTCCTCGTCCCCCAGGTCAATTTGGAACCGTCGCCGTGATGGCTCTATATGTTTAACCTCGTGAAGGTGAGGAGCCAACCTCTTTGGGGAGGAATGTCGGAGTTTAATGGGCAGTGATGGAGATGATATCACTCTTTGTCGAGCATGGCGGTTAAGGCGGGTAAGACTCGTGTGTTGGGCGTGGGGGTGAGAGGGGGGAAAGCGGTAAGAGGTTGACGGGCCACCATCATCCAAGGCCGTTGACATCACGAAAGGGTCTCCAGCGGATGGGGTTCTGGGGTGAAATGAGGTCTGTGACCTTGGAGAAGTCTTCGGTGCCGAGCCTGAATATCTCCTCGGTGGTCGAACCACGTCTTGCGACTGTCGGTGCCCCCGCGAACGAGTCCAATCTCCACTCCGGATGGAATCCGGTCTGCGTATACTTCCTGCTCTCGCCTCCGGTGCAAAGTTCTGATCACGCGATCCACGTGTAAGACCCATAAAGATGAAAGCGCAGATCAATAGGCACAGTTGAAGGAACCCGAGCCGCTTCTCCAGAGCAATCTCCCTTGCAAGCGTTTGGACATCGGCAACCAGCTTGCGAATTTCGAAATCGCTCTCTTGGCGCTGTTTTTCCATCTCGATTATGGCTCGTTCGAATAATCGTTGCTGACGCTTTCCCTAAGAAAAAAAAACTTGAGTATGAATGTTCCAGAGGGCAGCGAGAGCAAGCAACCTCACCAGTTCATCCAGGCGGCCCACGTCCTCTTCAAGCTTCCTAACAACGTCCCTTAAGGAGCGTGTCTGTTCTTCAACATAACGGATCCCGAGAGTACTGTTCATCTCTAACACGTGTAATCGATTCATGATCGTTCGATAGATCGACTCTCCTCCACCGGTATGAAAGATGGGTGTTGGAGAGCTTGCAATAACCGAGGACGATGTGTGGGAAGAAGCGGTGAATGTCGTTGCTGAAGAGTAGGATGAAACGACGGATGAAACCCGCGATGAAGCTGTGTCGTAGCCCGAAGGGTTCGTAGCAGCTATGGTCCCGCTCGAAGAGCCACCAGAACCGCCGCCATCTCCGACAGAAGCGCCTTGATATGACGAAGGGCTCTGTGCGCTGGCAGGTTGCAGAGCTGTCCCGCTAGCATCCGGCAGATGGATATGCGCACGGTCCCCTTCATCCCCAGCCTGATCAAGTTTAGCATTCTCGGCCGACTGTGCCCCGTGCAAATTGAAATTTTTGGCCTCGACGGTAGGGAGAACCGCAGGCATGGATGATGGGGCGGGTCGAGTCGGATCTCCAATAATGCTTGGATCGGTGCGAGGCCTAACGGCACGAGTTGGAACGTATTGCGATAGCGAGGAGAGTGGCGCTTTGGTTGCAGAGAGCTGAGGTTGTATTGCTACGAGCTGTGTCGAGGGATTATCTTGCGCTTGTGTGGCCGAAGACACGATGGCATTCTCTGGTTTGACTGTTTGGGCCTCCATCGGAAGGTCCTTATCGGTCTGCCATCCCGCCCATTTATAGTCTTCCATGTGCGTTAAGCCGTACACGCGCAAAAGACTAACAGGGCAGTAGTATTCGTTGCCGTAGTGTGTGAGAAAGTCGATCCGGATGTAACGCCAGAATTTTTGACGACCTTCCTGCGGGTGGAAAGACTGCGCAAAAGTATTAGAGCAATCCCTCACGCGATACTTTTTCCGAATAATACACCTACCTGTACTCCTCGGAAGTTCTTGGCGCGATAGGTCCCAGCGTCGACCCAGCTCAGGGAGTCGCCGGGGGCACTATCTGCCAGGCTAATCTTTACGTCTTTAAAGACCCCAGAGAAAAATTCATAATTTGCCAGTTGGACTGTGTCGATACGGATATCATCACAAAGTTCCACCACGACGAATTTATTCTTGGAGTTGCAAGGACTAAGCATGTAGCGGTCCTTCTTGCTTGAGAGAATAGCGGCCGGGGATTTACCTCCCTTGTGGGACGAATGAATACGGGCGGTGCAATCTTGGGAAGCGTAGTTAAACCTGTCTTTCAGGGGAACACGAACCGGCTGGTTTTCGCTTTCCTGAACAAGACTTCCTCCGGAGCTGTCCTCTCCAGGTAGCTTAGAGCCGTCTTGGGTGGACGATGGGCCCGTTCGTTCGTCCTCCTCATTAGCGGACTTATTTGGGTGTTGCGCTGCGTTGTCCGGGTCCGAATTGACCTTGTGGGTGGATTCCACAGCGATTTGACGTGCAGCTTTCCATTCCTCAAAGCTGAGGATTTCAGGGGTCGGATCGACAACGCCGGCTTTCGGGGAGAGACTGCATATTGGAGGATAGCCGAGTCTGAGATGGTAGAAGGGATCGTAATAGCATAATATGTCGTGAGAGGAGGTAGAGGCAGACTCTCCTTGGAATGTGTTGGTTGAACGTGCGACGAGGTGCAGGAGGGAGAGGAATTGCAGCGACTTCATGAGATCGCACCGTCCAGCGGCTGTGCCTTTAGAGTTCAGCGTTGGCTGATGTTTGAGAATGGGACCAGCTGGACACTAGTACTGGTATGGTTGAGGAAGTCCTCGGAGGACTCTTGGTGTCGCTGTTCCACGTCTTGTCGAAGAACGTCGCAGGTGCCGCGGCGAAAGGTTTGGACGTGGACTACTCGCTGAAATGCCGTTGTAGTTTGTTTGTCGACAACAACACTGCTTGAACCTTGCATTAACTTCGTAGACTTCTGGATACTCCTAAATAGGTTTATGTAATAAGACGAGTTTTGGCAGAACGCTTGATATTATTGCCTAAAGAAATGTCCCACTTCGAGTTGTGATGCACTTCTCTATGCTCTAGATGGTCGAAGGCCCGTCGGTGACTATAGATATACCCGGTAATCTCCACGGTTCGCAAGGCGACTGGTTTCTTTCTTCCACGCCGCAATGCCAGACGCCTCACTCTACCTCTGTATCGACTGCGGCGGTAGTAAAACTGCCGCCGCTATTGCGGATTCGAACGGTCAGCTCCTCTCACGTGGGTTCGGAGGTCCCGCAAACTACAACGACGCCGGTAAGGCAAAGTTCATTCAGGCCGTCTCCCAAGCAACTCGAGAAGCTTTGGCCACGATACCAGGTCGTGAGAGACTCGGCATTCCTCTGTCGGAGCCTGTCTTTGCTGGTGTTTGGATCGGCGCTTCGGGGATCGACAGACAGCAAGACATCGTTGAAGTGACTCCAGCGGTCTCGGACCTCTTGCACGTTGAAGCAGGGCCGAGGTTGAGCGTCACAAACGACACTTACCTCCTTGCATCACCTTTGGCCTCCTATCCCGAGGCGGACACCGCTATTGCAGTAATCGGTGGCACGGGGTCTAACGTTTCTGCATTTCGAAGAGGGGCGAACGGTGGGCTGCTCAAGGAATTAGGGCGATGCGGAGGATGGGGCTGGATCCTAGGGGACGAAGGCAGTGGGTTTCATGTCGGGAAAGAAACGCTGCGGACGTTGCTGGCTGCCAGTGATCACCTTTCGGTGACGGGAAGCGCGCCCTCGAATCGACCAAGTACGGCGAAGGTGCAAGAAGCGGTGTTCCGGCACTTTAATATATCCAAAGCATACGACATTTTCAGCATCGTGTACGCTGCCGAACCAACAACGTCGGATACCAAAACAACTGCGGTGCCTCTGGGCCTGGAACGCAAACATCGCATCGCGTCTCTCGCTCCCCTCGTGTTCGCCCTCGCATTCGACAGCCATGACGAATGTGCCCTTGCGATTCTCAAGACGACCACCCGGTGTCTAGCAGACCAGATTCGGAGCGTGATGGCGGCGCCTCCTAGCGATGAAGACCGTCGAATTGATCCTTCCCGAACGATCCTTTGCTTTGGCGGGTCTCTTGTCGGAGTGGAAAATTATCGCCAACTAATCGTAGACGATCTTGGAAAGGATGGAATGACATTTGCAGGGGCAGAATTCGTGGACGATGTAACTGCTTCCGGTGCGGCTAGCTTAGCACGGACTCGTGCGTAGTGGACGAACAAACAGCCTTGGTGTCAAGATGAAAATCGCTTGAAATGCAACATGGAGCTTTTAACGAAATTTGTTTCATTGTCTGTCGTTAAGCGGTAAATAATGAATTAATTATAGGAACTTGTCCATGAGGTTCCGGGATGCCTCAACACCGACCTGTCGAGAAGGTCAATCGGTCAGTTAAACACCTGGGCAAGTAGACGAGGAGAACGTACGAAGGTAGCAGCATTTGCAGGGAACGCCTAAAATTTTGTCTATCAGCCCTAGCTCTCTGTAATTCAATCCTTCAAAAACTGTATCATACCCGGGCCATGGCTGGTCCAAAGCCTTTCCAGAGGGCTTTTACGCCGTCCTTTGCGATCGTCTTACGAATACAGTCGATAAAGCCGTTATAGGTGCCATGAGGTGCGGATTGGATACGCGATTTGATGACCTATGGAGGTAAGAGAATGGTTTAGCGGCGAGTGATACTTTTAGTGGGTGATCGAGACTCACGTCAGGTGGGATAGCGATACTCCACATAGCGATGCCCGCCGTACCGCCGGCCAACACGATTGCACCCAGGTTGAGTTGCGAAGAAGGTTGGTCTTTGGGCGTAAGAGCCTTCTTTGCAAGTTCGTATGCGACAAAGTAACTGTAGAGAAAGTTAGCTCGGGAGGTTGTAACTTGGAAGATTCGAACGGAATTACGCTGCGCTTCCGGGACCGTCTCTCGCCAAGGTGGCTGCTGAGCCTCTGAAGATGCTTCTGAGACCGCCTTCCTTGTAAAGACCGCGGACGGCATCGAGAGGGCCTTTGTAATTGGTTCCGTCGGGTCTGCCCTGTCCCTGGACTTGCAGCACGACTTTGATGCGCTCAGCGGGTGCGGCGACAAGAGTTGTTGGCACGGCGCTGAAGAACCCAGCGAATGCGAGTTCTGCCGTAGACAATGCGTTGGACTGCCTGTCGGGGGTCGCCCAGTAGACGAGTTTCTTTCCTACGTCATAAGACTGGAAAGTGAGAGAACGAGTTCAGAACTGAATACGAGTAAACTCGGAGGATTCCTGAAAACCAACCCAGAAAGAGAGCGCGAAAATGGGTGTCACGCCGACCAAAGGTGGCCCCATGCCCCGATACATCCTGTGAAGAGGGGGGGGGGGTGAATTTGGCTGATGAAGTGGAAGAGAAAGCGAGGACCCACCCCTTCAAGCCGTCTCTTGCAAGAGTCTGCTTGACGACGTCCAAGGCGCCGGTGTACGTGCCCGCTGGCGCCGTCTGCATGCGCGTCTTTGTGAGATCGAATGGGTGACCTGGACATGTCCGAAGCGTTCGTTTTGGGGGTCATGTCCGTTCCGGTTCCCGAGCCGTTCAAGGTGTGTTTGGAGGACGATGTATAAGAACATTGGTTAGATGCGCAAAAGGGGACGAGGGATGTACAGGAACACGAGTTAGACGTGCAAAGGGGGGGCAAGAGAGTGGAGAGGGGTCAGAATGAAAGGTGGGTATTGCGGTTTGAACTGGCGTTACTGACCGACCAAGACGGCTGCAACGCCGCCAACACCTCCTGAGGTGAATGACTTGAAGTTGCTTGTTGTCTCCTTCTTTGGCTGTGTCATCTCGACGTCCTTTGCGATTGCGATGTCTTGTGCCTCCGCGGTGTCTGACATGCTGGGAGTTTTTGGTATTACCTAAGGAGGCTTTCCGGCGCCGTCGAAGGGTGGACAAGGAATGGTCGCAGGAGGAGACAACAGCAAGACTGGCGACGAGCGGGCTTGAAGGAGAGACGGGCTCTGTACATTTCTAGGATATATATACGTATCCGGAACTATTGACCGGGAACGAGACCAGCCGATCGCGCAACAGCACACGTGAATCCAACGCAATCCGACCCTCTCCGCTGCAACACCCAATCTGCGTCACGTGCACATGCCATTTGGGGCCAATCCATCGGGAGGTGACGGATCCTCCCTCAACACTGCAGACGAACACATCCCAGCCAGGTTGACACGGTCAGATCGGAGCAACAGTCATGGGAGGGGGCCCCGCATCCTCCCGACTTCACGAACGCACACTATCATCTAGGACGAAAGCCCAGTTCGCCAAATCGGGCACTTGCGTGCGGTTTTCTACAAGCCGGGCGTCTCACTCTAGATGTATCATCATCGCCTCTGCCCTCCCAGCCCGCTGACAACACGTAGAGGACGCTGCGAGCTGGGCCTTCCCATCTAAGCTTATCTGCGTGCTCGGGTGGGGGGTCCTCGCTTCAAGGCACCAAGGATCGACGAGAACACGAGGGCCAAGTGCGTATCTCCGATGCCGAGCCCACGAAAGAGCGGCGACACCTCATAAACTACCACCAACCCTCAACTCGGAGGCCGGAAGACACGGCCCTATCTCAGCCTCAATACCGCAAATTTCGCAATATCTGATGTTTGCTATCCACTAACACGCCTTTATGTAATCAACACATTATCCGCAGCCACCTTTCAACCACCACCAGTCTGTTCCGTTCGTCTCAAAAAAAATCATATCGATGCCATGACCTTGCACCAAACTCTGCCAGACAACTCCCACCTAGCCCCCACCATTGATCAAGATCCTCCAAACACCTCAGGGTCGAGACCGCCACCGGATCCTCCCCCATCCACAACCGAATTCGAAGCGAACCATCCACCTGAAGATTACTACTTCGCATTTCGTACCCCTGACACTCCCCCATTCGCCTATTTTCAGCCCGTCCCGACTCCGACCACCGCTTCGACCGACCAGTCATCCTCGATCGCCACTCCATCCTCCACTCGCCAATCACGACCTTTCGGGCAAGCACTCGCATCAACATCACCGCTAGGCCATGCCAGAAGCCATGTTTCTCCTCCCCAGACTTCCAGATCGGCCGCCCTTTCAACAGCTTCCTCAGCACCCTACTTCGCTTTCCGCCCTCCTTCAGAACCCGACCCAGCACGCTTGTCCTGGTCTCGAGGCCATCCTCAAACCAGGATACTCTCCCCAGACTCCACCTCACCAAACACCGGTCTGCAGACTCACTGGGAGCACCCGTCTCCCCCCTCATCTCGCGCCACAGACTTGCAAGCCATTCTAGACCTTGAAAAATCCGTCGACTTGTCCCCCCTCCCCGAATCCTCTTGGTCAGACTCTCAAAAAGTTGACTCGCTGCACCAGTCCTCACCCACTCCCGGCTCGCCCAAGTACGTTCATTCGTATTCTTGGTCTGGTGCGTGACAATAGAACTCACCGTCGTTTCGGGCCTGACAGCATCCCTAAGCTCCCGGCTTCTGGAGAAAAGCTCCCAGAGTACGCACAAGAGCACGTCTACCCCGCTTCTACCTTGCCCCTCGATGAGAACCCACTTTATATCGAGGACCTTGAGGAAGACTCGCCGTATCCAGAGGTCCGCGCGTCCGTCTCAAATACAGACGACCCCGAAATGCCTTGCCTCACTTTCCGAATGTGGGCCGTCGGTCTCGCCCTCTGCCTTATCATGAACGCAGCCAACATGTATCTCTATCTTCGATCTCCCTCACCTTACATAACCTCCCCCGCCACTGTGTACGCATCTCTTACTTTTCCCATCCTGTCGATCGCAATCCACTGACACAAACTATGGCCCTCTCCGCCCCAAAAAGCATCCTGGGTTACGCTGGCGGCAAACTACTCGCGGCCACGCTTCCGATTCGTTCTTGGAAATTAGGAGGATACGAATTCAGCTTGAATCCTGGACCGTTCAACATTAAAGAACACACATTGATCTACATTCTTGCCGGTATCACCATCAACACGAGTCCCGTTCCCTACGGCATGGGTGCTGTCATCGTATGGGATAAGCGTTACATGCAACCCCTTCGGACTGGGTGAGTGTTTCTAAACAGCTTGCCATGGCATCTCTTTCAAGCATTGACGTGGGCATCTTGCAAACAGGTTCACGTTCCTATTCCTCATTTCTTCTCAACTGATCGGTTTCGGCTTGGTTGGTTTATGCCGCCAGTTCTTTATTTACCCCGCATCCGCAATCTGGCCCACGAACTTGGCCGTATCGGCCATGCTAAACACCCTCCACGCAGAGAACGATATTGGTCCGGACCGGAAAGGCCTCTCGCGTCTTCGATTGTTCTTCGCGGCCACCGCAATCTCCTGCCTCTGGGTTTTTCTTCCAGGTACGGACCGCCCCGCACATAATTAATCAACTCTGACGTTCTGACGCAAAACCAAACAGGGTATCTTTTTACGGCGTTTTCATATTTCTCATTCATCTGCTGGATTTGGCCGAGTTGGTGTCATCCCTGCCCACCTTCCCTGAGGTCAACGCTGATCCTACTTCAATTCTCTAGGAAACATTGTTGTAAATCAGCTGTTTGGATCGGTTAGCGGTCTGGGTCTTAACGTCCTCACGTTTGACTGGAGCCAAATTGCATGGGTGGGGTCACCCTTGGTAATTCCTTTCTGGGTTCAAGTTCACGTATTTGCTACCTTTGTCGTCATCTACTGGATCCTCGCTCCGATCTTATATTACACCGATGTGAGCCGTTCTTCAAGATTTTCTTGGTCCTCACTAACTCCTGAAACCACCCGCGCCTCAGGTTTGGAAGAGTGGTCATCTTCCGTTGATGGGGGGCTCTGCGTATGATCGCTTCGCAAAACCTTACAACTTGACCCGCGTTTTCGATCCCCACACCACTCGATTTAATGTGACAGCCTACGAAGAATACTCTCCCCTCTACCTCCCCATCTCGTTTGCTCTGACTTACATGCTTGCATTTGCTATACCGCCCGCTCTGGTGATGCACACGGTGGTGTATTATGGACCAGTTGCCTACAGACTCGTCAGAAACAGAAAGCGGTCGGAAGATGAAAAGGATGACGTGCATGCCAAATTGATGCGGCGTTATCCCGAAGTCCCGCACTGGTGGTATCTCGCCATTTTTGCCGCATGCCTTGCCCTCTCCGTCGGGGTTGCATTCGTGAGTACTCTGCTTTGTTCATATTCATCGCTAATGGGGAAGTCGACGATCTGGCAGGTTCAACCTGATCTCGATGTCCCTCTATCTTCCATCATTCTAGCGATCGTGTTGGCTATCCTTCTTGTCATTCCGGAATGCTACATTCAAGCAATGACAGGACAAACGGCCGCCATCAACCTCCTTCCACAAATCATCCCAGGGGCGATCTGGCCCGAGAAACCCATGACGAATATGGAAAGTAACAAATAAATTCTTCTACGGTAGGGCCGTGACACGAAAAGCTAACTCTTCTTACGATATAACAGGTGTTCAAGGTGTACACAATCTCCACTGCTTCGGTCGGCTCGAGCTTCGTCCAAGCTCTCAAGCTCGGCCATTACATGAAAATACCGCCTAAATGCACATTCCTAGGTGGGTTTGAGTTCGTAAACCATCCTATCTACGGCCGCGGTTGACTGAGTTCTTCGACGTAGTTCTTGTTGTTGGAGTATTTGTCTCTACTATCTTCCAGATCGGCGTCAAAGAGTTGATTTTTGAAGGCGTCAAGGACGTTTGTCAACGAGGGCAACCAGCACGTCTTGTTTGCGCACACAGCCAGGTTTTCTACACCGCTTCAATTGTCTGGTAGGTGCCTTCCTGAACGTCCGAGACCCCGAATAGCTTAAGTCTACTCGTCCCACCTAGGGGTCTCGTCGGACCAAAACGGCAGTTTGACAAAGGCGGCATATATTACGGACCGATCTATGCCGTCATTGCTGGAGCGGTACTACCTGTATTTTTCTGGTGGTGGAACCGACGATCTCCGGGCCGATCCTGGCTTAAACGGTTCAACGTGGCGGTTGCTGTAAACGGCCCTACCTGGATTCCTCCAGCAACTGGTGTCAACTATTCCTCGTGGTTCGCAGTGGGCCTTATATTCCGTGAGTTACTCCTTCCTCTGAACTCCACGGCAGTATATTGATGGCACTTGGTGCGGTCAAGAATATTTCCTTCGCACTCGTAGGTATCGGTGGTGGTCCCGGTATAATTACGTGTTGGCTGGAGCGTTGGATTCCGGTCAGGATAGGGAGCTTGCCTGCGTCGTGACACCGGCTTACTCTTGCTTCTATAGGTACCGCGATTGGCATCATCATATGTTTTCTAATCCTACAACTTCCAAGGCGAGGGACGTTCGCCCTCAACTGGTGGGGCAACACCGTCTGGCAGAACAGTTCGTTCCTCCTTGACGCTCAGGTCCTGAACGTAAACTGACCCCACGAATGTTCGGTCGTTTCAGCCGCTGACGGGCGTGGGGATCCGTTTTACTCCACTGATCCAGTTCTTGGCTTCTAAATGTCGCCCGCCTCTGGACTTAGTCGCGTCGCCCAGCAGTAGATCCAGAGTGTAGAATTACCCGAGGGAACCAAAGGGTCCTATATTATTGTAATTAATTGGGATGGTCGGCTATACCATTTGCTCCCTGAGGGACCCCAGGCTAGAAGAGCTCTAGCTTGAGAAACTGCTTCATTTACTATTATTGTCTCTGAGCTTCACATCTTGAGGATGTTGCTGAAATTATTTGTCTGCCATTTTCTGGCTAGAATTTGAGTACTAAAAGTCTCGGAGATCTCAAACCTTCAGCCCCTTTCAAGGCCTTTAGGCCTCCTTTCCAACCAACAACTCCCCGAAACCTGCATTTCTAGATGCCAGATATAGTTATGCCACAGATAACTGGTATTCTCTCCGGTTTGCATCCGTATTGCTTCTGACGGTGCAGTGAGGCGAAAACCAATCACCACTCGCTCGCTGCTGGTACGCAGAACACCACGGAATTATCGTTGCCCACGGATTTCATAGAACTCCAGCTCAGAAAACATTCCCCGTAGCGTCTACGAGGATGTCTGGGACATGCCCTTTTATTCCGTTCTGTGGAATCAAGGCCCGTGAAGAGCCGTTGTAACCGCTTTCGTTGACAGGAATCCGACAAAGGCTTAGGTCGGGATGTGGAACGTGCAAGGCCGTTTTTATCAATGAACGGAGACATCCAACACACCAAACTAGCTCTCCGAACCGTGCGAGAAGAGCGAGCTGCTCGCCCGTGGTCTATACGAGGAAGTGTCGGATGATTCTAAGAAAGCACCCTATGAATCCAATCAATGTTACGCAAATTTTTGGGCGGTCCTTCACAGGAATAAGACTTGTCCTGCAACCGCACGCCACAAGGCTGATGGCACGTGAGGCCGAGTTTCTTCGGCTCTTGCCAGCACATGTCCAATTGACAAAGGATGCTGTGAGAGATCGAGTAATGGATATTTGCGCGCGGTTATCCTGGAGCTTTGCAACGCACGCCACTTTAGGGCGACTTGGGCACCGCGACCTCGAGGCGTTGAGCAAATGAACAAACTTTCTTTGTCGCAGAACGCTTTGCGGATTAAAGCGGAGCCAAACAAACGTGTTCTGATTTATCTAATTTCGAAGTAAATCGCAGGTGTGCTATGCTAGAGGAGGTAAGTGGGGGTTGCGTGCAAGGAATGTTCTGGGAGCGTGAAGGTAATTGGAGGCCAAGGCTTCCGAACATTCCATATTGTTTGTATCAGTCATTTGCTGATGTAATGCGATACCATGTTCTTCAAATCACAAGAAATGAACATGGATCGATCAGAGGCACGGTCCTGCTCTGGAGTTACGGTAGAGCTGTCTCTCTCTCGGACTTGCTTGTTTTGGCTTTAATTTGCCGTGCAGCGAATGAAAGGTTAGCACGACTTTGGTCAAGTGATGGGGAATGGTATGATTTGACTACGTAGACAGGCCCGGGAACACAACATACGCCTCGGGCAAAAAGGAAGCTTTGCAAGGGAAAAGAGGTTCCGTTTGGCAAGGCCGTAAACCCGATGCGAAGCAAGTTACTATTCTCGTCAAAAGAAGTCGGTGTCAGAGAAGCAGACGAGCGGAGACCAAGATGTTGCCAACTGGTCAAAGTTTCCAATGGAAGAGGGAGGAAGCAGGGGACTTGCGGGGTGTGAGAGACGAGGCGTCCCACCGTTTTTACCGCCGGGAACGGACTGGACGAGGACAGTGGCGGTGAGAGGCTACCGAGAGAAGCGGACCAGCTGTGTAATGACTAGGACGTGGAGGTCGTACGCTTGATGAGACAGGGCGTGTCGTGTGTGCCCCAAAGTGGGAGCGACCACCTGCAAAGTGTGTGATGCTGGAACGGGAAAACGCTCCTTCTGTAATATTGATGAGTTACAGTGCGCTTCTGCGAGGCGCGTGTTTGGGTTAAGAGGGCCTAGAAAATGACGACGCTGTGGTATTTGAGAGCAGAGACAGCGAGGAAGGGCCTATCTTGATGTGAGGTAGTCGCTCGGTGGGGTCGGCCAGTACTAGGCGGTGCCCGGTTCGGCTATTGTCGAGGGCGCTTTCAAAAAAGAATCCAGTGGAAATTTGTTGTGAGGCATGAGCAAGCGATTGGATGGTTGATAGCCGTTTTGAGGGGCGTGTAGAGGGTGTCGAGTGATTAAGACGAGTGGCGCCCCACGAACGGCCTTGATACTGCAGGCGTGTTAGCCGTGTCAGCGCGAGGCCGTTTGGCGCGACGTGTGTGTGGGCGGCATGGGGAAGGTCCGAGCGGACGGAGTGAGGTCGGTGGGCCTCGGAGAGGTTGGACTCGTCGGTGAATAGCGGAAGGCGCTGTGCGATTGGACGAAGACACGATGAGGCTAGATGCGTTGAATGGGGGGGACACGCGTATTTCATGGTTCGTTGGCTGATCGCGGCTGAGGACCTGATGGTCGTAGTGGCAGTGAATCGATTGAAGGTGTTGGCGGGTACATGTTGAGAGATCACTAGCAGCAGACCCGGTGACCAATTGGATCCGGTGAATTCGATTCGGACAGATCCGAGAGAGTGTGAATGGCTCAGTTTGTACAAAGGCGGTCAGGGGTGGAGTCACCTTTCCACCTTGTTCACACATTGCTCGGCGTTAATCCATCCAATCAAATTTTGGGGTGTCTTCACTGCGCAGGTCATGTGACTTTGTGGATTGTTTGCGTCTGTTGTGTGTGTGTGTCGATAACTTTGATTTTTTAGCGTTACACGCCTCCGCTCGCATCTCTCTACAAACTAAAAAGCGAAAAAACCAGTCCTCATGGTCGTCGAGCGTGTCTAATCGTATCTCTCTGCCTGTGCCTCTCTCGTCGTCGACAGCTATCTGTTGATCTGGTGGTCGCGGTGGATGTGAGGTGAGATCTGGTGGATCGGTGTAAACTTCGGTTTAGAAGCGATACCCAACTTCTCTCTCCCTTTCTCCACTCCCGGACAACCCCGCTATTCGCAAGCCACTGGTACGGGGCGCACACCACAGGGACCTTGAAAGTCCCAACACGCTCCAAACTCACTCACAGCCCATACGCACCTCGACCGTGCACCCTTCTCCCTTCCCTCGAGACCCTTCCCCCTCCCCCTCTTTAAAACTAGCCCGACATTTCCTCTGCCGTCATCTTCATCTTTCATCTTCATCCCTCCCCCCAGCTCTTGCTGCACTACATCTCACACCTCGCCCGTCCAACGTCCTCGTATTAGACGCTCATTCTTTTTTGCACCTGCCCCACCACCCACTACTGGAATAGCCAGAAAGAAAAAGAAAAATGGAACTCACTTTTGAAGACCTCATCTTCGTCGTTCCTTCCGCTTCTTCGTCGCGCTCAAGCTCCGCGGACAGCCGTGAAGGCTCTCAGGTGCGGCCCACCCCACCACCTCCCGCGACTCTCATCGCTCACCTCCCATTAACTTTGATCAGATTCATGACAAGTTCGACTCGATCAACCCAATGTCATACTGCGATCCTTCTCCCTTGTCCTCCCTCCGCGGTCGCGACACTCGGCCCAAGCGCCAACAGTCCTCACATCGCCTCCTTCCACCAACCCTCCCACCATGCAGAACAGTCGACGAACAGGATCGCAGCGAACTGTACTGCGTACGTTGCCCAGGAGCCGCTCACCGCTCTCGCCAAGGCAAGAAGACACGCAAGTTTTACGTCGACCCCGCAAGTCGAGTAGGCAAATGCAGCGACCCAGATTGTACGTCACCGTCGTTATCGAGCTCCCATTATCTTGTCCTAATCTTCCGTGTCGTTCAGGTACTTGGGGTTACGTCGACGGAGAGTTCATCATCACCGACCTGCGGGGCTATGCCTATTCCGCCGAAGGAGACCCAGTCATGTACATGTTGCCAGACGGTGCAACCTGGAAGCACGTCAAGCTATCTTCTGCACGAAGGCAGTCATGACATCTCGCAATAGTCGCGCACAAATGTGCAAGTCGACTCGGGCATGCAGTGCATCCCCATTCGACTCGCCGCCTCGCCGCAGTCTTCCCTCATAGAATCACACCCCTCCCCCCCCACCCCCCAATTAGAACTTTAGAGCTTTCCTTATTTCCATTACTTTTCCCTCATTTTGTATCACATAGACTCCCCATCGTACCCTACGATCCATGCACTTGCCACTCCTTACACACACCCTAAACCCTCCTTATCTTAGACTGTACAGCTCCAGTAGCCAGAGGTGCATATACGCTGCCCATGCATTATGCATTCTTTTATTGCCAAAGAAAGAACAAGTTGAGCGATATATTACGTTACGTTACTATTGAGTCAAGAACAGGAATGAACAGGAGAGGGAGCTCTTCGTCTACTGAATATCGTCGATGATGACATCGGCAGCCCTTTCGCTGACCATGTACATTGGAGTCGCGACGAACATTCTGGTTGGGATCGGAGAAGAAGTCAGCGTCTCTGTTGCTCTCGTCAGCCAAGGCAACCCAAATCTCACCCCGGAATGGTGGGCCAAATCGACAAGTCGACGACGCGAAGGTTCGAGACACCTCGGACGCGGAATTGACCATCGAGAACAGCGGTTTCTACGCAACAACGCAACAGAACTATTAGTAGGATTCCATGGAGTGGATTTCCCCGGTACTCACCATCCCCGTCCTTGCCCATCTTGGCCGTGCAGCAGGCATGGTCTGCAATGGTCATGCGATCGGTCAGTCGAGATCCTCAAGCGCATCTCTCGGAAAGCGACGTACGGCCCCACTGGTTCTTCCGAATAAAGTCCTTGTAGTCCTCATCCGTCTTCACCTGTTCGTCCTTAGGCCAAATGATCTGGTCCACGTGCTTGTTGAACAGCTCAGTCTTGTTCACCCAGTCGCGGGTGATCTTCATGCCGTCCTTGACGATCTCCAAGTCATTCAAGCTCTCCTTGGTCACGAACTCGTTCTTGTTGATCTCGAGCTTGTCTTGTGGGTCAGGACCAGTAAGCTTGACCCAACCACGAGAACCAGTGTGAGCCTTGAGGATGACGTTGACAAAGGCGTTGGGGTATTTAAGTGTCTCGGCGACCTGCATTGAAACCGACTGTAAGCCAGCAAGATCATGAGACGGAGAGAAGCGACGCACCCATCCTTGGAAGTATCCGAAGAACGCAGCAGGTCCCCAGAAGTTCCAGACATCGCGGTAAGGGAGGGATGCTGTATCGGGTTCCGTTATCAACATGTGAACCTCAGACCGGAATGGTTTCACTCACGCGAAGACTTGTAGCTCCAAGCATAGAGAGCGGCACCGGCGGCGTAGAGGTTCTTGCGGCCTGTCAATGAGGGGTGGTCAGCAAGGCGCAGACCTAGTGCGAGGTATTTGGCTCAGCGCGTACCGTTCGCGAACCATTCGGCGAGACAGGGATCCTTGGCGGGGTCGTAGCCAAAGGTGCAGTTTTGGAAGACGACGTGAGGCTTCTTGAGAGTAAAGACGGTAGTCTCTTCAACACGATCTGCAAAACGTTCCAAAGGTTAGCAACCCACTCAATCCTTCTACGTTGGGAACAACCCACCTTGCAAGTTTTGTCCGACACCAGGAGAGTGAACGAGAGGCTTGATGTTGTATTTCTTGAGATGGTCGCGGTCACCGATACCAGAGTGCTAAGAAACCGATACAGTCAGCAAGTTTCGCTGATGTTTCGGAACGCGCCACGCACCATCAACAACTTGGGAGTCTCGAAGGGACCAGCGCTCAAGATGACCTCTTTCTTCGCGTACCACCTCCTGACGCGCTCGATGCCTTTGCCCTTGCCGGGGAACTTGTTAGAGACGGGGTTGAGGTTTGCTCCTTGAAGAGCTTCGACACCGTAGGCCTTGATCTTGTTGTCGCGCGTCTTGCAAGTGAGGACCTTGGTAGCCCAAGACTCGAAAGCGAACTTGAGAAGACGGGGATTTTGGTTGTGGACTTCCATGAGACGGTCGCGGACGCTCGAGCTGACCGGGCGGGCTGCGGTGAGCACCTCGCCTGTCGAATTGTGTAAGAAACGACTCACCGAGTTCCATTGGCCTGCTTGGTGAGAGTGATCCAGGATCCACCTTGAGCCTCGTCGTTTCTCCAGTCGTTGTAGTCCTCATTGACGACGGGTTGACGACCGGTACGGATGGCAGTGACGAGATCGACGAGCTGTTGGTCGGGGTAGTCCGTCAAGAGCCTGTCAGGCGCCGTGTGAGTGACGTATCGTAAAACAATCAAGCGGTTGCACTTACGAGGTCGGGGGCAGCTGGGTGCTCAACCATCCTCCGTAGCCATGGCCGATGGGCAGTCCGAGACCGTTGGGAAGCCAAAGGTTGTTTTCGACCCTGGTGTAGTACTTGGCCATGTTTTGCCAACCCCAAGTCTCGTCGTTGAACATATTCTGCAGCTGCTCAAAGTCCCATTTGTGTGGGATGAGGTTGATGAGGGCGTTGTGGATGGTGCAACCGCCGAGACCTTGAGAACGAGGATACCAGGTCTGGACGTCGCCGTACTTGGTTCCCTTGGGGTAATGGTTTACATAGTAGTCGAGGGAGCTGCGATGGAAGGAGATTAATTGGTGGCATGAGCGAGCACAAGGGACGTCGAACGTACATCTCAGGATCTTCGGTAGCTTGGATGAGATAGAGGGGGATGGTGGTGTTGAAAGTGACCTGAGAGCGGAAGAAAGAGAGATGATGTCAGTTGGCTGCAAGTTAGAGGACGCGAGAGACGCGAATGACGCACATGGTCCTTGCCAGCCTCGATCACCAAGGTCCTCCAACCCTCTGCGGCGAGCCTTGACGCAAGGGGTCCTCCACCTGCACCGGCACCTACGACGAGGAACTATTGGAAAGGAGTGGCAAGCTGCTGTCAGGATGACATCCGGCGAGATAGATGTTAACGCACTCACGTCGTAAGTGCTGTCGACGAGGTTGCTCTGGATATCTTTGTCGTCACAGTCTGGGAGGTCCTTGATGGCTGGCTCTGGAGCGTAGGGCTGCGAACCGATGTCGATGTTGACGAGGGCGGACTGATCGGAAGGGTCGGAGGTGGAATAACCAAAGAGGTTTGAGAGGACGAGGGGAGCAAAAGTGGGGATCTTCATGATGGCCTACTCGAGGAAGAGATGAGAGGACAAGGCGAAGACTGGGTGATGAGGATGCGGTGCTGGATGGGGGGAAAGCGGTGGGTATATATAGGCTGAGGTCGTCCAGTTGTTCGGACAGTTGTTCGCATGAATGGAGTGGTCTGGATATGGCAAGCGGGCATGGCAATCCTTGATGGCAAGAGGGGTGGGATCGGCGCTTGGAGAGGCTGTTTGGGTCAGGTGGGAACTTGTGGCTGTGGACATGTCTGCAAATCAGACGCCCGAGATACAGCCCGAACAACGTCGATCGCGTCTATGCCCGCGTTCGCGAGACGGTCTCCGAGTAACGGAACGTCCGTTTATCAACATCAGGTCCCTTCACCAGCGCGCAAGATGCGTACGAGTATCGCGGGTTGCCCCCCAACAGCGGACTGTAATTCGGAAATTCCAGCACCGGATACAGCCTCGCATGACTCTGGAAGTTTGCTCGGCGTATCCCAGTGTAGAGGTAGCCGTCAGAACCGCAGGCATGGGCGGATGCGAAAGCATTTGGGCGACAAAACGAACCTTGACCTCGGATCGTCATGCGAATGTTGCTTCGAAAATGAACAGCTTCAAGCCCCCTCGGGTTAGGACTGGGTGGGCCTGTCCGATCACACCCCCTATTTTTAACTTTCTTTTCCTTATCCTTGCTCTCCCGAATTTCGTTTTGCTTTTACTTGGCGGCTATCACGGCATGCGCGTCTGCAATCAAGCGCTCGAGCAGTTATAACCCGCATGCGTATTCGTCGATACGCTCGGGAGAATGAGAGAGGGGGGGGGATCTAAATTTTTTGCAATACAATCGCGGGTTGCGATGTGGGAAAAAAAAAAAGGTCCCTTTTCCGGAAGCGACGCCGCCAAACGCCGAGTCGGTCTCGGGGTTACACTTGCCCAAACCGGTACTAATCATTTGCTACACAGGAGGTCATTGGGCGGGCGGAGAAGGCGGTAGCCGCAAAGCCTTTGTCCCGCTCGTCGCAGCCGAGCCACTCGGAGTTGGAGACCTTGAAAATGCCTCGTGCGAATCCAGCGCCTTAGGGGGAACTTGAGGGCCAGGATGGGAAACGATTCATGCGGCGAGGGTCAAATCAATTCTCTGTAAAGCCTTATAGGAGAGAGAATTTAATTATGATCGACGCCCCTGGGAGTCAACAAGAGGTCTCCCCCCGCCGGTTGAAGGCGCTTTGTGGATGGCGCGCTGCCAGTCTCGCGAGGGCTGTCAGGATTTGGGGGATGAGATAAGAGGGACTGCTACTCCTGTGGCACAACTATCAATTCCCTTTCGCCTTCTTTTTTCCCTAATAAGTCAATCGGCGGAATGAGTGGGCAAGACAGGTGGCCAAAGGTCATCAGCCACAGCGCAGCATCACGTGACGGCTAACCTTGTGCAGTGCCTGAATACGGGAGCGGTCGGCCCGTGAGCCGAGGTACACCGTCATCCCTCTGCCAAATACGGCCGAGTACCACAGACCGGCCCTCATCTTCCGTATCACGCTATGAGACGGTAACAGTTTTGCAATGTAGCATGATGCTTTTAAGAAGTTCCGCATCCATTTCCACCACGCTATTCTGCCGATTCCATGCCGGCGCCACACTCGGAACGACTGCAAGATTCTTAGAGCTCCTGGCCACGACGGATGAGCGAAGCTCTGATCTTGTTAAAGGAGTCCTTCTATGCAGCAATGAATAGCAATCTGTCTCGCCAAATCGAGAGAAGGCGGCATGCTGGGAAGAGTGAAGCATCAC
>WSUI01000052.1:43839-83333 GCA_019633595.1 Tulasnella sp. UAMH 9824
GAGAATCGAGTTCCCTTGAGTGTAACGACCGGTGATATTAGCAACATCGCAAAACAGGTGATGTGAGATCGCGTTTTAGGTAGCACACCGACACGTAATGTCAGACAGTTGGCACCCTGTCGAGAAAACGGTAGACAGAGTAACCCGAGAGCGGAATGCCGCATTGGAAAGCAGCAGGCATGAATGGCGCCGGACGCGTCTCTCGCATATACTGAGTCAAGTCAAGGGCCGATATGGATTGAAGCACTTGATCGGCATGGGGAGATGTGGAATGGGCAGCGCTTGTGGCTGGGGCGGTGAACGCAGCCACTCCTATTGGCTGAGACCACAGAACACCCCTGTCGACGTGGAAATCCCAGCCACCATCATCCGAAGCGTCATCCTCAACTTCCACCTTCCCACCTCACCAGAGACTTTCTCCTCCTCCAGACTATGCTGTTCAGCGTAGGAAACCGATCCGATCCATCCACCCATCATCTCATTCCCTGCCAAGTATTGCCTCCTTGGATCTCCTCGGCCCTCAGGAGTCTATGACACTTTTCAGTCCTACTTGTGCGACGGTTTCTTCGATAGGTTTCGCTTTCGGAGTGCGGTGATCCTCGCTATTGTCGTACATCGTGTCCGATTCAAGACAGTGCGGGACATGCGAGAATCTACCTCAGGCAGGCGATGATGACCTGTCTTTCTTGAGGGCCCTTGGTCCTCCTGAAGGATGGGTCTATTGACCTCTGTCCTCTCTTTGACTCGACCAGCTTCTATGCACCACACAAACGAATCTAGGAGTCGCTGTTGCATACGCTACACTGTTGGGTGCGGCTTGGAGCAGTTCAGGTCAGAACTCCCACCTCACTTTGCACGGGCGATCCCCTTGCACCTCAACCGGGGTGCATGTGGATTTGGCCGTGCCAACTCTGTGTACGTATTGCTGTACTCTTTGTTTGCTATCGTTATCTATCAATCAGTCATTGTACCGGTTTGGACTGGCGTGATCCATCCCCCGTTCCTGGCCCATTGCTTCCCTGGGCGTTGAAGGAAATATGATCCGACCCCTGGTGCGGTTTTGCACCCCAGGTATTCTTGGATATGGTCTTCTATTCGGAGCTCTGTGGTTCCGGGGTCCCGAGAGATAGAGTTTGACTCAATATCGGTGCCCATCAACGAGCTTGTTAGTTCGAATGATCATTTGTAATCCACAAGGTCGACCACTCACCAACGGCTGGATGTCGTTATGGGCATAATACGCCTTATCGCCATTCTTCTCCATAGCAACGCACAACCTCTAGGAGCTCTCGCTTAGACCAGGGTGAATTGTGTTCAACGTGGGCTCACGGCCTTCACCATATCAACGCCCTTGTTTTGTGTCGTTCGATTTCCTTTTTCCCGGCGCTTATGGTCACACCACCAAGGGGCGTTCTATCGGCAGTCTAGCAATCACCGAACCGCGAGTCATTTACCCTTGATCTAATTGGCTTGAGTCGATCCTCTACACGAAAAGACCCCTTCTCGGGCATTTTGGAGGGTTTGCCGATTACGTTTGTGTTTCTCGTCGAGCCAACTTCGCTCAAAGTGGTATATTCATAGTCTAGCGGATCATACGAGGGTAACATTCCATATGCGAGACATCTGGCTTAGATAGGTACCTTACGCCGCTGCAACCTGGCCGGAAGATACCATACTTCCGGCACTTGTGGATACTTCTGGTTTAGCAGATATGGTTCCAGGAGCGGGAGCTTCCTTTTCCCCTACGCCAGATGAGGCAATGAAAACCTTATTCTGGGCGTTCGCCGAGTATCTCTTGATCCTTGTGACAATATTTTTGCTTTCTTTGTCGGCTACTTTCCCGAAGACGATCCACCTTCCATCAAGTGAAGTTGCGGCTTCGGTGCTGATGAGAATCTTCCACAACCGATGTCAAATGTCTGGTCCGAGGCAGGGGTTCAAACTTACTTCTGATGTCTCTGGGCGGGCAGAGATGACAAACGGCTCGTCGTGACGAAGTTTACGCGACCCAGACCCCACCTTTGGGAAAAAGGTCGATTGAGGGATATTGGGTTCCACGGCGCCCCCACCGGCGGCGTCCCCTGCAGTTGCCGGAGCGCTTGCGACCTCGCCACGTCCGAAAAAGCTCTTCCAGCCGGTTTTCCTTGCTCTTGCTGAAGCTTCTCTTGTGATAAGCATGGGCGGAGCACCCCCCGCATTGGCGAGATCAACTGCAGCTAGTTCTCAGTTCCGGTTTACACATTGCTTTGCGGAATAATTACCTGTGATTTGCTGAACGAGGGAAGGAAGAAAGGCAGCCTACATTAGTGTCGATGATTCCGGACGAAATAGGGGGCCACCAACTCTTTCAAATAAATGGAACGTGGCTGTCTTGGAGATGGAACCGTCCTTGCACACTTGATAAAACTTAGTTGCGAAATCTTGATTTCCTTCGAGTGCGAGAATGAAGTTGATGCGTCCGACTTTTCGGGCTCCGTTCGTGGCTGCCGGCAACTGTCGGTCAAGGACGACAAGATCGCTCTATGCATTTATGCTTACAATCTCGGACAACTCGACTGACACCACCTAACATTTCAATCTCGACCTAGGAGCCTGCTGAGCGGGAATTACGACGCAATACTCGTGAAGACACTTACAAAGCAGCGCACTTCTTTGTTTATAGGAACACCGTTTGTCTTGATTCCGTTTGATACGCTGCCGTGGCGTAAGACTGGGCGCTTCGTCTGGTAATAGGTCCAACTTACTTTGCCATAATAGTGGTTCTATCAGGCTTGCGCTCGTGGAGTCGTCTTGTAGGCTGATCGGTGGAGGGGGGCTGGGTGAACAGAAGGGGAGGGGGATTTTGCAAAAGGTATGATCTTACGACCGGCGTTATTATGAACAATCTTGGAAGAGGAGTGGAACCTTCCATGCGCGAAGGCTGTGCGCGTCACGAGCTGAGGTGACTCTTTTCGGATACCAAAGAGACGCCGGCACGGATATCGATGGAACAGGCTCGTTGATACCGTCCATCTCCGCATGGCCCGCCCTGCTTCGACAAGTCCCTCTGTTCTGGAATTCAATGTGCCATAAATGGCGCACTATGCCGATGGTCGCCTTGAACATTGATCGAACCACCTGGGTATCCGGGGGGTCGAAACCTGACCGTTGACCTCGCCAATCTTTTGGGTCTTCACCCAATCCATCCTAGGGAAGAGGGTTATGGCCAATTCTAGGACCTTGAAGCATGCTTTCTTTACAGAATCATTCAGAGAACCCGGGGTTCAATATTTCCGCTCGGCATGGGCTGACAACCCTAGTCTGTGCGCGACAACGGCGGGATTATCCCTCTTCCCAGCGTGATCCAAGGGGTATATGATGGGCATATCTCCAGCCATTCTCACTCCTCTTCATCCTGCAACGCAGACGCCCTTTCCTCCAACCTTTCATCCATGTCCCAACGCGAGAATCCCATTCGTCCTCCCCTGAGTTACAGGGAGTCTCGTCACTCTAGCCGTTCCCAGACTCCCTCATACTCATCATCCAAGCCTCCGGGATACACAGGCCCAAGGAACCTCATACTATGTTTTGATGGGACAGCGAACCGCCCAGACTCTGGTCATGGCACGAATGTCGGTATCCTGTTCCAGAGCTTGGACAAGCACACGGACAAGCAAGTCTGCTACTACCAGCCCGGCATTGGTATGTCTCGCCGGTACCTATAGTCGGCATCCTTTGTTAATGGTCCCGTTAGGCACGTACATCCCTCCGATGAGAGGTTTTGTGATCTTGCCTGAGATCGCGAATCGTGTAGCTCAGGTACTGTGAACCAAGCATTCATCTGGAAGATCTCTCGTTGACTCGACACCCATTGATGAAGGCTTTCGATAAAATGTTCGCATGGTATGTATAAGCTCTTATCGTACAGCATTCCAGTTGCTCATTATTGTATTTCGTGCAGGTCCTTGCAAGATCATGTATGTCAGTCTTCCAGTTACTTTCAGCGGGTTCTGAGTCGTTCGATCGCATAGGTCGTAGGGGGTTATAGGTTCCTCATGGAAAACTATGTTGAAGGGGACAAAATTTGTCTGTTCGGATTTAGCCGTGGGGCATACGTCGCTCGCTCACTTGCTGGGATGCTTGAGCAGGTTGGTGATCGTTACCAAGCTTATTTGATCGATCTTTTACTGACCCGATCGAACATAGGCCGGTTTGTTGTGCAAGGGGAATGAGGAGCTGGTTCCGTTCGCCTACATCAAGTACAACGAGGGGACTGCGAAGAGCCTTAGTCAATGCAGTACTCTCAAAAGACGATACTCTCGAGAGGCCAATGTCGAGTTTATGGTAAGATTCTCTCCTCTACCGTGAGGTTTCCGCGACAGCTAATCGGCCATTTCTTGTAGGGACTATGGTAAGCAACTTTTCCTGATCGAACAACATACTTAGCGCTCAAATTTACACCTCAAGGGACACCGTCACTTCAGTCGGTAAGCTCGGAGTCAACTAAACCAACCCAAGTCCCTTTCTCACTCCATCAAACTTAAGGAATATCGGGAAGAACTTTACCGTTTTCTCTTAATCGAGGAAAAACGAAGCACTTCCGTCAAGCTCTCGCTTTGGACGAACGTCGCGCCAAGTTCTGCTACAATCCGCTTTCCGCCTCGCCAGACGACAGGACTGGGATTTCATACGCAGAAGCGTACCTCGACCCCAGAGGATCGGAGCACAGTGGGTTCTGCAGGACGCTGCGGAAGGTAAAGGAGACTCTGGGGCTAAGGACCGAAGCTATGGAGTGGAAAGTTCAAGACGAACTCGAGAAGCGCAAGTCTGCTATGTCCAACTATATGGCTGGAAATGACTACGACGACGAAGAAAGGACAGAGAAGGAAGTTTGGTTTATCGGAAGTCACAGCGGTGCGTCGATATGCGCCATTTGGAACCGAAGACGAGTCGAGCCTGACTTTAGACAATGAATTTGGTTCTACAAGATGTCGGAGGCTACGACGGGAAAGATGATATCGGGGTTATGATGAAGCCCAAACTATCAAACTTCTGTAAGTATAGCTGGCCCGGCGCTCTGCACGCCCTGATTTAAAGTTGCTGTCAGCCCTTCAATGGATGGTTCAAGAGATCGAGGCGGCCGACATTGGCATCGTTTTTGTCGAGAGCGCGTTCCAGGAATTCACATTGGTAGACGCCTTCCGCTCCCGGGTTGAGGATTTCGACACCTTCGTCGATTGGCTCGAGAAAGACGTGAATGATCCTGAATGGATTCGGGACCAAGTTCAACCGGGAGGAATCCCTCTGCAGGCAGCGCTAGCCTTGAACAACCTTGTTCAGCGATTCGGTGGTGAAGACGGAGACCTACTTGCGGACGAGATGATGGCCGACGCTCGTGTGCCAGTGAAGGATCCCTTGAGACCCTTTTCGCCTTGGTGGATTATTGAGATCCTTCCCGTCTGGCGCCTCTTCTTGGACCTGCTTGGACAACGAGGCAAGGAGATTGGGTGAGTGTGTCAGGAAACAACTTGGACAAGAGAACGCCGCTGACCACTGAACGAATACCTAGTATGAATCGATGTAATGAACAATCATGTTTGACAAGCTCTAGGCGTGCAAGCGCGCTGATCATTATATTCCAGGACGGCCAAGAGTTATCTATTTCGAGCCCCACTTCCATTGGTCGGTCAAGCTGCGAAAGACTATCGACCCCGCCTACCACCCCAAAGCGATCTTTGGCGGCAAACCCACCTACGAGTATGGACCAAAGGCTCGCTCTCGTCCCCCGAGTGCCACGCCAGATTTGGCTTCTCTGCAAAACGGGGCCCTTGACTCGATTCAACAGCAAGCCAGTCCTGTCGCTGCCAACTGAGCATGTGGCTCTCCTTTACATGAGTAACTCTAGGCCCAGATAACGTCATGCACATTACTCGGGATTATGGAACCGTTCCTTACTTTGCGTGTATATACCTGACAAAAGTTACGTTTTGTTTGTTTCACCTCCTGTCCTTGCATCACGTGAGGGAGTCCATGATCACGTTGCCATTGCTGCACATGAGCAGGAGCAAGCCCCAATCGTCATCCACCACCTCTTAACAGAAACTCTACTCTGTACCGTCCGAGATTCAATGGCATCCCCGGGAACGGAGAAGAAAGACATCCTTCTTCTTGGTGCTTCTGGATTCACCGGTCGACTAATTTTGAAATACCTCGCGTCACATCCAACAAGAGCCCAGCCCGATGTGGCTTTTACGCTCGGGCTGGCCGGAAGATCCACCGATAAGCTTCTTCGGGTTGCTACCGAAGTCGGGACGAATGATATCCCAATTCATGAGCTGGATATCCAGAACGAACAACAGGCCCGGACGCTCTTCGCGGCTTATCGGGTAGTCATTACATCCATCGGTCCCTTCTGGCACCACGGAAAAGTGGTGGCCAAGGTCTGCGCAGAGCTTGGCGTCCACTACGTTGATATCACTGGTAAGTACCAGATCGACAAGCCGAGCAAATCACTTCTGAGGCTGTCGATGCAGGTGAACCCCACTTCATTCGCTATTTAATCGAGCAGTACGCAGCTTCATCTTATTCCGGGGAGTCTCCAGCTTTACACAGTGCTCACTCTCTTCAGATACGACTTCCTTGCCACAAAAACTGGCTCGATCCTTGTCCCTGCATCTGGCTTTGATAGCGTACCCAGCGACCTCTCAGCATTTTATGGGGTGTCGGCACTCCGGAGGATCTGTGGATCTGAGGTTCAAGCTGGTAAATCAGCATCGGCGTTCGCTGTACGAGGACAAAATATATCAGGTGGCACTGCTGCCACGATGCTCGATATCTTCGGCGGCGGAGTTCCCGGATGGGTTCGCGGAAGGCTGAGAGATCCATGGCTCCTTTCTCCAAGTATGTCACAACCATACTCCGGCCAAATCCATCCCTGATATCTCGATTTACTACTGCAGTGATAGGGTTGATTCCACCACCAAAATTCGTCTATCATCTACCGTGCACCAGTATACTGGGTTTCTTCTATCCGATGTCGCCCGTCAATGGCGCCGTTGTTCGACGAACCTGGGGCCTCTATCAATTAAATGCGCGAGACTCTGTGACAACGACACCAGAAACACCATACGGACCAAGATTTGAATATCAGGAATTCCTCGAATGTGGGAATTACCCGGTTGCAATTCTTGGAAATTTTGCCATCGGCTTGTTCTTCGGGCTTATGGCCTTATCCTCCGCCTTTCGATGGTTTGTACAGCAATTCCTCCTGTACAAACCCGGTAGCGGACCCGACGAGAGGTAAGTTGTTTAGCTTCTGGGTTTAGCAGGAGCCCACATCGTATTTCATTTCATTCTCAGGAAATTCGAAGAGGGCTGGTTAAGGTTGACGAATGTTACTAGCAGTGACGAAGAGAAGCCCCGGTTTGTCAAGACAGTCATTCGTGGAAAAGGCGAGCCCGGATATTTTTTAACATCAGGTGGGTTGCACACCTTGCTTCCACTTTCAGGACTTGGTTGACTTATCAGAACCCAATACCCAGTAATGGTCGGGGAGATTGCTCTGGCACTTCTTCCGGCAAGCCGTGAACGACTGCCTGCCCTGGCGAAGAAAGGCGGCGTACTAACACCCGCCTCCGCATTGGGACAAGAGCTGGTCGACAGACTAAGGGAAACCGGGCGGTTCGAGTTCGATGAGGAAGAGGTGTACGATTATGGGTCCGAGTCTCGAAAGAACCGATGAACTTAGCTAGCCGTTTCGTGAATAGCTATCAGTTCATCTGTCACCAACGAGCTTAATTTTACTATAGTTGAACCTCATGAGGCCTTTTGGGGTATTGAGTTCATGGTGCGCGTTTGATCGTGTCGCGTACACTCGTTCTGACGCGGACACGCTGCAAGGTGCCTTGGAACTAGATCTAGATGTCCCGCGTCGGATGCTTGCAACCCACCTTCATCACAGGACCCGCAATAGTCCAAGTGCATGAAGAGAACAGCGAGAAGGAATTAAACTGCATGCATTAAACGAGGCATAAATGGTGAGAACAGACTAAAGGGCGTGCGATGTTCAATTAACGAGTTACTGCGACATGTGTATGTTAGGCTATGCGACCGCATGGTAATGTGCGAGGGGTGCTCACACAGACTCCGTGAGTATCTAGCGATGAAAGGGGAAAGGCCATATCGCAGGATTATGACGCAATCGAAGACAATTGGCTAGTATTGGCTGGTGGTTCATCTTTTATTGGGGTTTTCGATCTTCTCCAGATGGCTGTCTCCTCGCTCGCATTATCTTGCCTCCTGCTCTCTGGTGTCGACCTCCGTGGAATATTCGGGTGTTGCTTGGGTGCTGCCGTTCCATAGTTTACTTCCGTTCCAGTGTCGTCATCGGAGTCGTCAGCCTCTCCATCCGCCTCGGCATCCCTACTACTTCGTTCCGATGTAGATGTTTCATCCTCGGATGCAGCTGACAAGACTGTCCTCAACTTGGATTCGGCTCGACTGCCTAGTTTAGGAGGAGTCGACGCCCTAGGGCCAGTAGTAGTGAAAGGGTATGTGAGTCTTCGAGGAGGGGTTGTGGATGATGATGGACCTGCGAGAGTTTGGGGAGAATGGGAACCAGACGGAGAGTCGGCCCATTCGGCAGATCCAGACACAAACGTTGCAGCTGCGGACGATCCTTGAAAAGGGTGCAACCAGCTCGGCATTGAAGTTGAAGATTGGCCGATGAAGGGGGGAGACGGGGGTGAAACAGAGGATGCTGGGGACGCTGACGGTGTGAGGAGGTTGTCAACCGGACCGCCGTTGGTTATCGGAGGTGCGGACAGTGGAGCTAGAGAGTGAGAATGGGGATGAAGGGGAATCGAAGAAGGAGCAGGAGATGATGTCGAGGTCATGGAGAGAGCGAGCGGCGGTAATATAGAGAATATTTGTTCTTCCGATTTCTGTGGTCCGTAGGTGTCGAACGGGTCGGGTACGGAAAGCAGCATAGATTCGAGGTTAGAATCAGATCTGTGCCACCGGACCGATCGTGAGCTATCGTCCAGCTCGCAATCCAGGTGAGGAAGGACCTACGCTTTTGTTGTCACCCTGTCATATACGTCCAACGTAGCACGCACCGAGTAAGAGACTTTGCCGAGAACAAAGTCCCACACCTGCTCTTCATGAGAGAGTACAGACTCGTAATAGTCTGCTTTAAGGCGGTCGAGGTCATCTACTTGAGCTTGTAAGATAGCCAGGGTCTTGCGGAAAGAATTCAGGTCTAAAGAGTATCATATGAGACGGTCAGATGGACTGGTGGGCACCGAGAACAATCTTACCCCTATGCCTCTTTCGCCCGAGGGTCAAATTTTCTTTTTCGGTTTGACGAATGACGCGACTCTTTTCGACTAGAGTTCGTTCGTACGCCGCAGATCTTTCCGACACTGCACCCTTATAGGCGTCTAGGTGCTGGCGTAATGGTTGCTCGCAGTTCACTTGTAATGACCGACCCTGTATACGATATCGGGAAAGTGTCAGTGAGGTGAGGCCGCTCGATGTGCAATGAAATGGAGCTGGGGTGCAACGGGACTGTGATCGCGGGAAGAGATAGAGACATGCGTGCGTGGATAGCTCACCAGGACTTGCTCGTGATTGGCGATAACATGGTGGAGCCCACCGGCAGCCTGCAAACCACAGGCAGCGTCGTCGGAGAGACCTTTGAGGCGTGCGCAGTTCTCCAGAGCACGAGCGACTTTGGCAGAAGCGTTTGAGACCGTTGTCAAGGCGTTGCGGTACGAGGCTAGTGCACCGACAAGCTGGGACGAAAGTGGTCGGTAAGACGGAACACAAGACGGTTTGACCAGCTCACCAACCTCTTCGTAGGCTTTGATGTTGGCACGCAAGTCCGCCCTAGTAATAACAACACCTGGCGAGAGTGGCATGTCGGAGGCTGCGGTGGTTGTTGAGAAGGTGGGAGACTTGGCTCTATTCGGTTTGGAAGTAGTTGCCTGTGTGGTCTGGGTTGCGACCGATGCAGAGGATTCCTTCCGCACCCTCATGAATCCTGCAGGTAACATCGTTGTAGATGGGGAGTCGGAGGAGAGGAGGAAGGATCAAGGCTCGGAATTCCTGGCCGGAATTGCAATCATCCTTTCCCTGGGAATGTCAGCTTTTTCTACTTTCGCTCCTTTCGCACTTTTCGATCCCAACCAGAACGACAGATGGCCACTGCTCTCTTGTCCAGATCCCTTCGCAGGCCTGCATTTCTTCCATCAATTGCGCGGACATTAGCCACCGCGTCGGCCAGCACGTCCTCAGCTACGTTGCCCGCGACCGTTCCGTTCGTCCAGAATGCAATTATTTCGCCATCCGCCGTCGTGGTCCAGCCACCACCGCGGATGGACAGAATCCTCAAGGGCAAAGGTCTAATGGCTCACATCAACCAGACTCTTCCCTCGCCTCAAGCCAAATCCCTCCTCGACACGCTCTTTAACCGGTCACATCCAGACAGACTCCTTCCCGGATCTGTCCTCTCGGTCACCATGCAGCACGCCCCTACCAACTTCAGCGGGGTTCTGATAGGCGTACGATACAAAGGACCCGACACTTCATTCACTTTACGCAACATCATTCAAAGAACCGGCGTGGAGATGACGTTCATGGTGTGTTCCCCCGCTCTCAAGGACATCAAGGTCGTGCATAGAGCCGGAGGGGGCGGAGGTCGTCAAGGCAGGAGGATACGAAGAGCCAAGTTATTCTATTTACGCGACCAGCCCGCTAAGATGACTGCCATCTCCACGAGCATCAAGCGAACGCAGCGGTAATGGTGCGTAGAACGCTGCCATCTCTTGTGAACCATCCCTCATCATTCTCGTTGCGTCAGTCGAAGCGCATAGGCGCTGTTACTCGTTATACATTGATTTTATTGAGGAGACTATGTATATCCACCGACAAATCCCTAGGATACCGTAGAATCCATTTACGTGTTTCGCCCACTACCGCCAGAGCTCTCGTCCTGAAACGCTCATAATCACCGCCAACTCGCGAAACAAGATTGCCCCTTCTGATTTGTCCGCACTTATACCTGGTCAAATGGAACAACAGCGGGCCTCTCCGCTCCCAATCGGCTGACCGCGACTTTCCGTCCCTTCAAACCCTCTACAGTTATTGTTTGGACATCGCCGGGGAACAAGTCGAGCGCGTTATCCGACCATTTGATTTCAACGCCTGTCTTCTCTCCCGGCACGCTGAAGAACGCGCATTTTGCAGGTTTCTTCACTTCAATTTGGATGGAGCTTCCGTCAGACTGAGACCTCAGCTTCATTTCCGGGTCGGGAAAGTCAATGAACTTGTAGGGCTCTGGCCAATTCGTAAACCGAGCCAAGGTCTTCCCATCAGGATCCACCAGACGTGCGTGGACCACGACGGTGTGGGTCCGCTCGAGTTCCACTCCCCGCATTACCCCCTGACGGTTAGAGGCTGGAGGAGGCTGCACAATCCCTTGGTAAATTTCCACGGATTGGTTCGGAGGGATTGCGATACAATGTGCTGCAGTGTAGTAAATTTGTTCCGTCCGGAGGTCGTAGTAGCTGAGTTCAGCAGTAGCGTTAACAGTTGAGAGTGTGAAATTGGAGGCCCAAACTTCAAGGGTGGCGGACACATTTCTATACGCGCCGAATTCATAGCTACAACAAAAAGAGCAGGATAAGCGGCGCCGACTTATTTAGCCTGAGAGCGGAGACGCACAACTGTCGGGGGCGATCATTGTCCCTATTCTTCACGACCTGAATCGCCTCGTCACCGCTGCATTCAGCCTCGACCTCGTGAGTACTCACCTTGCGGGAAATACCAATACAGAACTGGTTCAATTCTCTAGCGGTGACATAGTAAGACGGTTTTTTAAACAGCTAGAACCAAGCGGGAGTAAGGCTTCAACCTTCACAATAAATGGGGACTCGACGCACAAAGAAATCGATCAGCGACCATGACGTCGCCGGCCAAGCATCGTTCGTTTGCCAAACCAAGGCTCCTGCGGTCTGTGACGGGTTAAAATCTCAACACCAAAAGTTGGATTTTCACGAAGGAAAACGACGCACGTATTGCCTACCACGGCCCTTCCAATTCCGTCTCCAGGAACGATAAGCCCATCCGAGACCTTCGGCTTGCATAACTTGAGTCAAGAAAGCGTGCCTGAGAGATCAAATGACCATGGTCATTGTGCGTAGAGACGGATGGGCGCATCCTATCCACTCACGTTTCCAAGTCACCAGATATTCGGAAGTTTTCATTCATCAAAATCGAAAAACGACGCTCGTATGATCCTGAACGACAATAATGCGCCACGGTCTGCGACTGAGGATGATACTGATTCTCCGAATTCGGGCGCTGATCGAACCAGTAGTCGATGGTGGGTTTGCAAGGGAATGAAGGAAGTCCAAACTCGCTTTGCGAGAGATACTGCTTCAACGCCATGATCCAGCGCAGTAATATCAACTGCAACTTACCTGACGAACCTCCCGGCAAGAATGTCGTAATTTTGGTAGTACTCGCCAGGCGAGACGTTACACCAAACGTGCCATTCATGCACATCACCAACGGTCTGATCTTCTGTTTCATACCACTCTTTGCCTCCATAGGGAGAGCCCGGCCAGTAAGGTACTCCTGGCATGAGTGATTTCACTATGTTAGGGAAGATATCTTCATAAAACTGCCGAGCAGGGAGTTCTCTCTTCTCTGCGGAGGACGGGGTTTCAGGGAACGACAGTATCTAGGAGAACCGTGACTGACCTTTCCACTGATTGATCTGCTGGTAGTCTTCATTGTTCCCGCACCAGATCAGGATGCATGGATGATGAGCAAGCTTTGCAACGTTTGCCTCGGCCTCCGTTGAAACTAGCTTGATAAATGATTCATGGGCGGGGTAAACTCCACATGCAAAGCCACAGAAGTCCTGCCAGACGAGAAGTCCCAGTTCTAATATTGCGCGAAGAGGGTTGAAGATCACTCATTGTATCTTCTAATGAGGAATGAGGGCGAAGCGTACCGTCGCATGTATCATAGAAGACTTCAGGCTCGTAGATGCCTCCCGACCACACCCTGATGCAATTTTGATTCCCATCGCGGGCTGCTTGGAGTAGGCCTTTGTATGTATCGGGTGTGGCAGTCGTAAGCAGGTAATTACAGGGAACCCAGTTTGAGCCTGTCATTTGCGAAGTGAATCCCCGGTTGCGTCTCAAGGATATCGCCTTACCACCAAGAAACATCCTCTCGTTGTTAACTTCAAACAAGAACGTCGTGCCTGGAGCATCCACAAGGGGCTCTTGTATTAGTTGAACCCGGCGGAAGCCGACCCGCTTTGACATTTCGTCGAGAACAGTCCCGTCCTAGCAAGGCGCGGAGGTGTGTAAAGAAGTACGCCCAAAATGAACTACGGAAGGCTCACCATCGCGTGAAGGCGAACTCGAAAGGTATAAAGCGTTTGCTGACCATAATTGACCGGCCACCACAGCTCGGTCTCTCCCCCGGCAAAGTCCCAGGAAAGATGGGCGCCGCGAGTGAGTGACCCCGTATCCGAGAGCTCTACTGAGCTGGTCTTGATAACTTTCCCTTCCGAGTCGATCAACGTGAACGAGATGTTCCGCACACCAGTAGCAGTTTTGCAAAGATGGACAGAGGCATTGAGAGACATGTCCAGATTTTGATTCACCTCGGTCTGTGCTTTCAGTCTCTCAATGGCTGCAGAATAGCTCTTGAGGTAAATTGGCCTCCATGGGCCAACGGTCATAACTTCAGGTCCTGGATCCCAACGACAATGTCGTCAGTTGTGACTCACGGTAAAAGTCAGAGGAACAAATACCCCAGTCCCAGCGCCAACTATCATCGTTACAAAGGTAAGCGGGAGTAAACGGGATGCATAGTCCAAAGACGGCCTACTGGTATTGAGCTTTCCTCACATAAACTCGACTCGGATCTCCCAGGTTACATGAACCTGCTCTCCTCTTCCCGTGTTCATCTTCCAACTGTTTAGCTCTGAGCTTGGCGGAGGAGAAGTGTAGCAGAAGAGTGTTCTCCTTCCTAAGCTGAGCCGATTGAAGGCGGACCTGTTGCCGAGCGTGTCAGCAAGCATCACCAAAAGTGCCTTACGGGGAACGATACCAGATAAGGCAGGAGCATATTATCGGCCTCCAGAATCTTTTCTCCATTGAGGTAAACTGTGCATAACGTGTCCAACCCGTCGAAATGGAGGTCGTGAACCATAGTGTCAAGGGGAGCTTCGACTCTGAATGTAGTGGCATACAGCCATTCAGCCTCTCCAACCCCTTCGAGAGAGGGCTATAAGATACAGGTAAGAGGTATCATACGGTAAGTTCCTGCTCACATTGATAATCTGTGTCGCTCTCCGCTTTGTAAGGGTGGGGTATCACATCTGCCGCGATGAGCTCGGCGTGGATCTCTGAAGGAAATTGGGTTGTAGATTTCCAAGCCGATAAGCTTGCATCATCTAATTCATCGAGGAGATTTGGAAGGTCCTGTGAACGTTCTTTGTACTTCCAAGCGGCATCGATATGCTGGATGGTCGAAGGGCCGTATGTCCCAAGGAACGCTTTGGGAGACGGTACGGTTTGCTGAGGGTCCGAATCTGTCATAGTACTCAAAGTCGTAGAGCAGACACTGATGAGTAGTGGCCAGCAACGCTATATATACGCAGCGAGAAGAGGCCAACAGCCAGCCGGAGGCCTTGCCGAGGACCGGAGAAAGACCGGATGATTTCGTACCCTGAGAAAGGGCGTGACCCCATTCCAGCCTCGACTATCCTCATTTGCTTCACCGGACCCTCACCTCATATTTTATTCAGAGCACGGCAGAAGCAATTTATCGAGTGTGGAAAATGACTCTGCCACCGATCGAGCCAGAAAAGACCACCTCTGGTATCTCGGTCGATCCTGTGACATTGGAGCGGGTCGTTGCAGCATCGAAAAGACCAGATGGCACGTAAGTCCTTGAACTCGATTTGCTTCACGGCATGCACCTAACAGTAACTCATTTACCTCAACCCTTGAAACGGACCTACGCACCCCTTCGTAACCGGGTTGGCTGCCATCCTGCGTCCCTCCTTTTGATCTAGAATGCGCAAGGAGATCAAAATACGACCAGGGTTCACGCCTCAGGAAGATGTAGGCCGTTTCCGCTCTCAGAGACAGCAGGTAGCGGATGCTCGCAAGGCTGGGCCTCGGGTTGTGCCAGGCTGGGCTCCACCACCCCAAACGACGAAGAAACCACCGAAGCCAAAATCTGAAACGGCAACCACCGGCAAACCTGGAGCTGGGACACAAAAGAAGACGGAGAAGGCGAAAGCAAAGGAGAAGGCGCCCGTAAAGGATAGTTGGGAGGATGAGGATGAAGATGATAAGGATAAAGCGAAGATGCCCGAGACATCATCGTCTAAACTGGAGGAAGATTCAGCAAAAGCGGATACCACAGGGCCGAAGAATGACAATGCTACTGTGGATTTATTAGCTAAGGACGTAGCTGCTGTGACCATATCGGAACCGTAAGCTAAACGGTATCGATGGTCACTCATTAACTTCCGAGGTCACGCTCTAGACCTATTTAGACTTTGGACTATCTGCTGTATAAATGTATTATGGTCGAATGCCTATTAAATGCGGGGTTGAACGTCTATCCGAGTTGCGAAGACAGTAAACGAAAGCGATCATAATCAAGTCAAGATAAAGAGAAGAAGGTCGTCTATGAGGCTGATGAGGATGTATCTTCCATCTCCCGGACACTAGGCAGTGGTCGTTCAATCATTATCGGAGCCGGAGGCGGTGGTGGCGGCGGCGGCGGCTTCTTCGGGGCGAGTTCAAAGCTTACGATGATTACACCGACCAGAGCCAAGATGATAATGACACCGCGACGAGTATTATCCCATTTAGCCTGTTCAATCTCGGTCCTAGCAGAAAAGTGAGGTTCATTGTCCACAGCAGAGGGAAGGACTTTACCTGAGGTCACCGATTTGCACGATTGTCCTGTGGTGAAAGGACTTCCAAAATCATGTTCAGGGGGTTGCTTGGAAGGAAATCGCCGGAAAACCTCACCTCAATGTCAATGTCTCTAGCCTTTGTTTCAGCTTTAGACTCAGTCTTCCTGTTATTAATATCGATCTGGATTCTGGCCAGGTTGTGAAGAGGGAACCCGTTGTTAGCGCTGTGAGTGCCGGGTCAAGTATCTCCTCGTTAGACACACTCATGTTTCAGGTTGGCTATGTCTTCCTTCATCTTTCCATCCAGCAGGTCAACTTCCTTCTTCAACGCGTTCAGACTTGTCCTGAGCGTAGCTGTTTCTTTTCGGGTCCGTAGCGTCAATTCGGTCCGGAGCTCAGAAAGAGCAGCTTTAAAGAGGTATGCACCCTGTAAGAGCATTTATCAACGTTAGAATATCGGAGATTACAGAGAGACGGGGAGAAGACAAACGTTGTCAAAGTCCTTCACGTGCAAGGTTTCGGTGGTCGTCCTCCGTATCCTCCCTACTAGCAATTCTCTAGTCGCTCTCATCAAAGTCCGTGCGACGGGTGGTTCAAAGGATTGCTCCAACGCTTTGTAGAATTGATATGTATTGAATGGAATGACGTGAGCCATGCTCTCCCCATTTTGTTGACCTTTTCCCGTAGTTGCTGGAACACCTGAGACTCCATCTGGAGCAGAAGGGGTCGTTGTATCAGGATTTATCGGCGGTGGAGGTATATCTGGGCCAGGAAATGTTTCGGACGGGGGGATGGTGGAAGTGCTGGATTCCGACGAGGTGTTCGTCGAAGCGGGATCGTCCGGACTAGGAGTTGAACCGCCCGGCGGTGGCACCGCGTCATAAACCCCAGTGACAGTTCTTCTACCAGTGATTAAGAGGGCGGGGTTGTAGTTTCTTAGACTTGCTGTGACCGGTCTGATCGAACGAAGGTGGAGCATCCGTCAATGTTTTGGGTGGATGAGAAAAGTGGCGCTCGGAAAGGGACGGTGTGAACGGAGGGCCAGCGGAGTTAATTCACTCCTAGCTCCGCTTTTTCCTTCAGCCACTGTCTCCCCAGCAGTTCAGCATGTCTCAACGCATGAACTTTTTCGCACAACTGCAGAAGCAAAGCACATCTAATATAGCTTCTGCTTCCAGCTCTTCTGCCAGCCCTGGTGAATAATTCCAATCCTAAACTCTCCTGGTTGGTCCTTTTTAGCTCTTTCTAAC
The DNA here is from genome assembly GCA_019633595.1 of Tulasnella sp. UAMH 9824. Lineage (NCBI taxonomy): Eukaryota > Fungi > Basidiomycota > Agaricomycetes > Cantharellales > Tulasnellaceae > Tulasnella > Tulasnella sp. UAMH 9824. The sequence continues at coordinate 61,030 of WSUI01000052.1, forward strand.
TCTTCCTGTGTTTGCACAGATCCCCCATCCATGCCATCCGAGTCGGCCAAAAGACCTGCTTCTGGGTCGATCCCTTCTCTCAACCTTGATATGATTAAACATCATAATAAAAACTCCTCTTCGGGCGGGCAGCCCAAGAAGGCCGTTGCTGAGGACTCTCCTGACGCAAATATGAACAATAACTCTTCTTCTCCCTCTCCTTCGCTGCTTCTCGGAATAACCAGGTCTCCGTCACTATCTGAGTCTATTATCAATGAAGGAAGTCGCGAAGAATGTCAACCACCGACGCACCTGTCAACTTCACGATCAACCACAGTCACTGATTCACATGCTTCTACCGTTGAACCTAATCACTCTGATGCTCTTAACCCCGAGAAGGCTTCTGTATCCTCGAGTTTGCGCCGTCAGGGCTCCGTGACACGCCGAGCCCTGGGTCCCCGACTGATTAACATGGACGCCATCGTCGATAATAATGCTACTGCTCCTCGCTCATCTTCCAAGACAGCTACTGCTACTTCTAAACCTCTCTCAACGTTTGCGAAGACGCCATCTGCTCAAAGAAGAGGTTCGCAGAGCGGCACTTCGACCGACATACTTGACGCGTTGAATGAGCAAACGCCACCGCCTCAAACTCGACAGCAACACAGCCGAAAAACTTCAATATCGTCTAATACTTCTATGTCACGTGTCCGCTCACGCGCTAACTACGAAATGGATGATGAACTTCAGTTGGGGAATGGTCAAGAGCTTGAGGAGCCAGCTCTGAAACGAGTCAAAGGCGAACCCATTGACGACGATGTACGTACCCATTCGCGGCTTTCCCTTGCCCCAAAGCCTTCACTCAGTTCGAAATCGTTTCCTAGACTGCTCATTCGACTTACCGCAGCCCTTCCATCAATGTCTTCAATAGCCACACCTCCGCTCGCCAACCTTCGAACGAGGTTATCGACGTGGATAGCACCGATCTAGAAATACCACTTGAATCTCCAAATACGGTGTTCCGTCCCAACCTCCAGCCACAACCTTCCCCCCATCCCCAAGGCCAGTTTTCACTCATCGAGAGCATTAACGACGACTTTGAGAGGTACCTTGAACAGCAGCAACATAAAGCCGAAAGCTTGAGGAAGAAGTGGTTGGCTTGCTCGATGGAAGAGTGGGAGCAGGGAGGTTCTGGTAATGCACACCGTCGTCACTGATGGGAAAGACGCTCTGACAAATTTACCATCAACAAGACGTCTGTAACAAATTTGGTGCTATTGTTGAACGGGTGCGCATCGTCTCCTGAATGCCACTCGTCTGCTTTCTGACTTGAGGTCTCTAGGTTCGGGACGGAATGCAGTAAGTTTTGAGAGCAAGATCGTCGATCCGGCCTCTTCACTCTTCTCCCTCGTTTCAGGTCAAAGATTCGGGCTTTCTCTGCGATAAATTCTCGCATGGCTGACCATTCCAAGGCACTGGATGAGCAAGAGAGGTCTCTCCAGCGAGAGAAAGAGTTGCTGGTCAAGGAGACGGGGAGAGTGGTGGAGACAAAGAGTCACTGAAGAATACACGCTGTATTAGCAATTGACGTTCTTGGAGTCTTTACTGTCCTCTCTCTACTCTTGTGTCTTGACTAGAAAAATGAAGCTGACCGTTCTGTGATATTCTACGCACGTCCCGGTGTCGCATTTCCCAACACTCCGGTTTCTCACGAAAGAAAGTGTCTTTTCTCATTTCGCACTCTCTCACCTCGACTCTGGTCTCCCGTATTCTCTCTCCCTTCTCTCCAAAAGGTTAGAGCCTCTTGATATATGCTATAAGCACTCGACGTTAACAATACCGCCTTCTTAAAACAGCAAACTATACAGCTTTCATTATGTTCGGACTCCGCAAGTGGCCAACACCCGTCAGTATTGCAATACGCACTCTTAGCTCCTCCCAGCCCCTCCCCGTCTAGTGTAGACTCGAAAGCTGACTGGCCCGTGCTATGTATTTCCAGGTCGCCAAGCCATTGTGGCCGTTTGGGGTTGCCGCTGCTTTAACCTTCTACCTCGTGTCCGGCCTCCAAGATGCTGCTGTTCAATGTGAGTGAGCTGAATCAATACTTGCTGGACGCATTCCTCACGCTGTGGTTCATTCCTCTCTTTCTCGCATGGCGTCCTTCGTCTCCTTTACTTGTATAGCCGAGCAATACCGACACGACCCGAAGAATCCTCACGCTCAGAAGATAGCAGCTACCTCCAGTCACCATTAGACGTCCAACCTTCTTCGTAGACTGTTTACTGGTATAGACTATGCGTAATTCGCGTCTCTGCTGTCCGTTGTTTTCGAGCGGCAATGTTTGCCTCAGTCCGTTACAGTCGATAAATTCAGCCCATCCTTCCTCCAGCAACTGTTGCCACAGCCTCTCGAGCTTTAGCCCATGTCCAGCCACTACTTCAAACTCGTCTTCTTCGTCCCTCGCCAAATACCCAAACAGTCCTCTCGTCCGTCTTTGCCCTGAATCCAAGTCGTTCCCACCTGTCGCGCCTTCGCCTCCCCAATCCGCAAGCGTTGGGCGCATCGGATTGTTCGATGGATGTATCTCAAGGCACGGAGCAAGTTCAGTCCTCAGCAACCCTGAGTTGGTAGAGGAGGATCGAGTCGAAACGCTTGTCACTGGGACTGTCGAGCAAGTTCGGGAGGTTGTGAAAGAGTTGGAAAAAGTCCATCCCTATGAGGAGGTTGCGTACGATGTATACGGGCTTGGAGATATCTGAGATTCGACGTGTTGTCAGTGTGATCGAAATTTCGATGTCGACTGTCGAGTCGACGCGCACTTGACTTTAGACCCACGACCTCTTCCACTTGGAAAATATGGTAATCGTACATCCACACGACGACCAATGTCACTGTAAGCGACTGACTTGCTGGATGCGCTCAACCGTCTGGTAGCCGAATCTCTCGCTATACACTACGTCCGCCTTCATAATCCTCGACACCGACGGAAATCGCGTCCTCGCAAAATACTACAACAACAAAAATAGCACAATAGTACAGGACGCAGGGAGCAAGCCATTAGCGACTCTGAAGGATCAAAGAGCATACGAAAAGGCATTGTGGGAGAAGACTAAGAAAGCCGGTGGTGAGCATGTCCTCTCCCCAGCGCCCATATCCTTCCACGTAGGGCGTTTGTACGACATCGTTCTGACCTCCTCCATCCCGCCTCTTGCCGAACGCAAAGGGGACATTATCCTTTATGACTCATACTTGGTCGTATACCGTCATTCCCTTGACCTAATCTTCTACCTATTGGGACCACCAAGCGAGAACGAACTCATGCTCAACGCAGCCCTCGTGGCGTATTTTGATGCATTGTCCATCCTGTTGAGGAACCAAGTAGAAAAGCGATCGGTATTGGATAACTTGGACGTTGTTTTACTGTGTCTGGACGAAACGATCGACGATGGGTACGTGTCCACCATCCACCGTCATTGAGGGGCCACAGACGTTCTCACCGCGTTTCGGTTGCTTCTTCGCTCAGAATCATCGTTGAGACCGATTCTACTGCCATTGCGTCTCGACTGAGTTCTCGGCCTGGGACTGGAGGGCAGGAAATTGTCATTGACGAGCAGACAATCCGAAACGCGTACGATACTATCAAGAGCAGGCTCCCGAAAGGCCTATTCTAGGGGTGCCTTGTGGTATAAAATATTACGAAGGAATAAACAACCTGTTTTTGAGTGGTTATACGCTTCGAAATGTGACAGCGATTTATCGCAGTGTCTGCCGGTTTGCTGTTTCAAGGAGCAAGGTCCACCCACCACCTCGCAACATGGAGATCATTCGTTATCATCTGTCACCCAGTCTTCTTTCGCCCAGAAGGGAATCTCGGTTTCGAAGCTCCACTTTGAGGTTGAATACCTGGCAGCGTGGTTCAGCGTCTTGCTTCGTGCTAAGGTACTAGCTGCGATCACCTTAATGCGTGGAGGTATATGTAGAGCTCGCTTGGCCTGGGATCCGGCCAAAGTGGGAGGAAGCATTCCTTGCAATAGTTGAAAGATGGTTTCGGGGTAGCTTCCTCTCCGATTGTCGGGCCTGCGCCGTCGGCCATAACGGCATGGACTCTGCCTTCACTTGTCAAATGGATGTTGTCCTGCGTTGATGGGGGAGGTTCATCACCGGCCGAACTATCAGTTGTTGTATGTTTCCCTAATGCCGTCTACGACGCGATGAAGATCCTATCAGCGAGTAATACCAGAAAGGCCCATTCACCGACTTACTTCGGCAATCTCGGTACCCTTAGCTAAGAACACAGTGTCCCTCCATCTTGCGTACTCTTCCTTTTCGTCTTTCCTATCGCGTAATTTCTTGATAATTTGTATTACCTCTGGACTAAGGGGAACGGGCGAGGCGACCCCAATATCTTCGCCAGTCTCCCGGGGTAGAAGGCCGTCATTCTGCCAATACTCAGTGCGAGCCGGATCCCGAAGTGCTGCCATAGAAGGCGGGTATGGCGTGACGGCATTTTTGACTTTGGGTTGCTTGGTCTTTTTAGTCTTCGCGGCAGTCTGTTTCGCCGGTGCTGATGGCCGCCCCGCTGGAGCTGAGCCTCGCTCGCGGCGGTTTGAGTCGACGGGGTATAATGACGGGGACGGAAGAGGGAGGATTAACAGATCTTCGGCTTCCTTCACGATCTCAGGCGGCGGGAATGGCGTACCAGCCTCGTTGATGGGAGTTGGTAGGTCTGAAGGGGGAAGTGACGATTCTTGCTCTGAAAGATCGAGCCTTTCAATTAGGGACTCATCGACCAACACGGGATCGTGCTCCTTGTCCTCTTCGGCCAAGTCTTTGGGCGATTTCGTGGCTTCATTAATGGGAAACGGCAGCCCGCCCTTTCCCAGTGTTGGTCCCTAGGCATATGAACCCGATTTAGACTTGCGAGTCCATACTCAATCAATTAGCGTGTTACCAACCCAGACTTTTTCATCAGCATAGATAGGATCGTTTGCGATTGGGTAACCAATATATTGCAAGTGGACACGAATTTGGTGCGCTGCGTCGAAGATGTTGAGAGTGGGCTCCTCAGAACCAAGTCAACCACAAACTTACTCCTTCCTGTAAGAGGTCGACCTGCATATCATACACGAATAAGTATGATGCATCAGAGATATCGCATAACTTACAGTGCACTACGCTGGTTTTGGTCTTCTCGTCGTAAAAAAGGCGTTTGAAGATCGTTATCGCCTCCTGTTTCGAACCGCCGTAAGTTATCGGTCTCAGAATCATGCGCCAGAAACTGGGACCTTTCCCTGAGAGTGTACTGCATTTAGGCCCATTTGGCGATCGACGCTAAGCATGGGTTGATCAACTGTAATTTCTTCCCTTTTATAGGAGTAAGCAGCATAGCCTGAGCGGCTGCGAATAAGAACTTACTCAGGAAATTGACCCAAGCAGCGGGCCAAATACTCTTTCTTCATTGTTCCGCTACTGATTTCTTCGGTCAACACCCGAGCTGTCACGGGATTCAAACCAATAAACATGCATCCCGATGTGAGGCGGTCAAGTCTGTTCACGGCTTTCGAAAACTTGTCGGCTGCAATATACCAATTTCAGCGAGAAGAAACGTACTGTAAGGTTTTTCTATTCCGTGCTCTCTTTTAAGGATCTCAACAAGACTGTGCTTGTAATATCGGCCAACTCCATGTACCGGCTGTTAGACGTCAGTCGCACTGTACCTGGGTGACGCTAGTCCCAACGTACAACACTTGGAGGTTTGTCAATAACAATGAATCCATTCTGCTCGTCCCTATGCACAATCTTCACAGGGATTGACGTGATCGGTGGTTCATGGCGGTGGCGCATATTCCTGCCCGTCAAGAGGTGTTCATATTAAGACAAGCTGCTGTAGGAAACATCATACTCGATCAAGTCTCCTTGGCGGATGATCGTGCCTGGCGGGGCGGGTTTTCCGTTCACCCTTGTTGCTCCAATCTTCAAGGCATATTTCTGTTTCGGCGTGTGTGGTCAGCTAGATAGGGAGGTCTATAGCCCAATGCGAGGGTGACTTGCGTAATATTCGACCGAGCGATCTCGGAACTCAGTCGAAACCATTTCCAAAATTTCTCGATCAAGCCATCTTCCCTTAGCTCTCACTCGGTTTGCATGCCAATATGGCGTGCAATGGCGTAGCTTTGGATTCCTCGTGATGGTATCTGTGGGTGATGTGCTGTTGGTATTGTCGGGTTGCGTCGCAAATGTGTTGCTGGAATAATTGCTAGGGTCAAGTGGCGTTAAATCTTTGGCGGGCTGGGTCGTCTCCCGGGACATTGAAGGCTTCAACCTGGTGTCTATCCCCGACGAGAGAGACTAAGGGAAGAGCTACTAGTTCTAGATGTCAAGGATTCGCTGCAACCGTTGGCTGATGAGAGAGTGTTGGATTAGAAAAATAGTTGTTGGTGACTGTGACTCAAAATCCCACGAAGGCAAACAAAGCCGACTCCCCAAACCCCTCGTCTGCGGTTGCAACACTTGTTATTTAGACATCTAAGCCCCGTTTGGACGTAGGAACAAAGAAAGACGCCCCAACAGTAATATCTCGCCTGGAAGACGGATGCCAACTCTCCATCACTCACGACAATCACCACCTCTGATGTCCTCCTATTCTTCTTCCTCATCCTCATCTTCGTCGTCATCGCCTTCCTCCTCTTCCTCGTCCTCACTAACTTCCATGCCCTTCTCCCGCATTCTTTCCTTGTCCTTTCTGCGCTTGGTGTTGAGCTCTTCGAGCAGTACCAATAGGTCCTCCTGTTCTTTTTCAACCTCCTTCTTTTTCTCTTTCTCCGCTTCGACCTCTCCACTAAGCTCAGACAGTCGTTCTGACAAAGACGTAACCTGAGCGTTGAGGGATTCCCGCTGAGATTCATCGCAGGCATCAGCAAAAAGTGCGGTAGTAACCTTTTGACAAGATTCAACAAACCTCTTCTTCCCTCTCTTTCGCTACCTGTGTGAGTTTCGCTTGCAATCGCTCGATTTCGGCTTGTTGTGTCGAGATCGTCGACTTTAGGTTCGTGATAATGGCTGCGGTGTCAATATTGCCGCCTTATTTCCAGGTCAGCTAAGGAAAGGGCTGGCTTGTATCGTCAGACTGACCTGCTTCGGCCGTTATCGAGTTTGGATCATTCGTTATAGACTTTTGAATAGTATCTGCGTGGGCAGGTGATGTCAACTACGGATACTGAACGATCATCAGGTCGCTCACAGTAGTTCTCTTTCCAGAACTCGACAAAAGCCCAATCCATCCAAATTTCCCCCTCTCCATCTGTCGCGCTCTCTCCGACAACTAGCGGACCTGTATGTCCAGGCAGCCCACCATCGTCGACTGCCACGTCTACAACAAACGTCTCTGGGGTCACCACCTTGAAGCGAGCATCCTCGCGAAGCCTTGCCATGCGCGAGACAAAGGTGTCCGCGCCGATCCTTTTATGAAAGATCGGTTGTAATGTCGCTCTGGAAAACGGCGAATGAGTAAGCATCCCATTTCTGAAGGACGCACACGAACCGTGTAATCTCTCCAGGTTCACGGTTGAACTCGTAACATGCACCAAGCACGAAGGCGCAGAGTCCTTGAACAAGAACATCTATGCCCGAGCTTTGGGATACAGGCTCCATAAGCTAGAAGGCTCGTAAGCGCATATACTCAAACGACCGAACAATACCCATACCACAGTCATGATTCCTCCTTCCTCCAAGATATCTTTCACAGCAATCGGACTGTCCCAAGCCCACGCACTCAAGATTACAAGATAAGCCACGATCACACGATCCCAATCTCGCATATCCCGCTCCCCACGTTCTCTGGAGATACTTCGGGATCGCATTGCCATAGCGAGGTTTCCCAATAATGCGGAGAGAAGGGCTTGGGGAGGATCTTCGTCATCGTCTTCGGCGGGATGCTTTTCGCTTGCTAGCGTGGCGGCTTCAACAAAGTTAGAGGCGGGCGCTAAAGGGGCGACCGTATTTGGGATTATCGATCTCGCAAGTGTTTTGCACTTTTCTGAGCCCCTTATAAGTGATGTGAAGAGAAGCGAAGCGATTTGGTGGCGATGAGCAGACTCCGGGGTCATGGGCGATTGTGGGACATCCGCAAGAGCGCGGACAAGAGTTCGGAATGGAAGACGGGTGACCTCTACTCCAAGGGGCATTAGCATAACGGCCATTCTTTGCAAAGCCCTTTGAACATACCTGAGCCAGCAGGGAGAGGGGTGGGGGAAGCCATTTCACCAAGGATATACAGTCGAGCATTCAGGTCGTTGGTTACAAAGGCCTAGTCTCCAATACGTGCAGAGTTAGTACCTCTGCCTCGTGAAGGGAAGTGGGTTCGTAAACGTACCTCGAATGTCGACAGTGCCGCAGCCCTCAATTCCAAGCTACCTCTTCGAGCGATAGGACCGACGAACTCCACTGAGCCGGGCATACCATAGTCACCATCTAGGGCATAGGCTACCAAGACCCCGATGGCTGGTTCGGCTGGAAGACGATCCCATTCTTCGCCGTTGGTCTCTGGGACGGGAATGTAGCAAGTTATGAGGTTGAGTAGCGGAGGATCAGGGGGAAGGGCTTTCAGGGCCTTGAATCAAGGACCAATTAGTGGGAAATGGGCATCCATCCTTGGCGAGACAAAACAATTACCTTGGTTTTCAATCCCGTCGGAGCGTTCGAGGCCAAAGCTAATTCGACGAGACATCGGGCTAATCCTCCAAGGTCTGGAGCTTGGTTCACATCCCCTTTCCCGGCAATTAGCATTTGGCAGATGCTGATAACAGCGCCGGCGTTGGCAATTTTCTGGGCGTTCCAAAATTGCAAGCTAAATTCCTGAGGAACTGGGTGATCAGGCGGCGGGGGAGGCGACGGGAACAGTAGAAGTGCTGGTAGATGGGATGTAAATTCTAAGTCTCTGAAGAACTTCTGCGTGCCAACGTTGTGTCGCAGAAGGTTTTCGATAGCTGATAACGCTTCAAAGACGGTTGAACCCCCTTCGACGCCTCCTTCCGAACCAATGATATTGAGAAGTTTCTCAAACGCTCCTGCAAACGCAATAGACGTTTGGACGGGTGGATTCCCCGCCACTAACAGCTGGAGCGTATTCAAGGCCTCTAAAGAGGACAACGAGTGGGCGGATGCGACACAAATGAAGAAGATTCAGAGAAATACCTGCCCGTATAATATCTCTGTGGTCTGTAAGGAGCTGATCAATGGCCGAGGGACCGTCAGGGGCTTGCTGGAAATGTTGTTGAACCACGTGCGGGCGGTTTGTGAGCCAGACGGATAATAATTGTAGGCTATGCAGCCGCAGGTAGAAATTGTTGTCCGGTAGCAAAACAAGGAGGGCGTGTGTAGGAGCGGGGCTCTGAGTCGAGATGGGACGTCAGATATGGTTCTCAAACCAAGCAAGAAACTTACAGATAGTGCTACATCTGTATGCTTTAATCCTAAGTCATCGCGTGGAATCTTCCCCCCTTCTTTTGAATCCACCTGACAAAGCAGCGCTAACGTCTCGAGAATAGCCCTTCCAGATTCGACATCGTCTTTGGCGTCTGTGTCCAAGAGAGCCAAGAGTGCATCAAGCGCATGCTGACCAACGTCTGCTTTGCAGTCTCGGGTAAGACCCTTTAGCCCAAGGACCGCAGCTCGTCTGTCGCTGATAAGGGTGGATTGGGTGAGCCGATCCGAGAGCTTAACGATGGTTTCTAAAGCTGTCTGAGGCTGCCCAGCTGGACCTCGGAGGGCGGAGTAGCCTTTTGTAAAGAAGTCCATGTGGGGGGTCAGTCGAGATGAGAATCGCGGTCATCGACAAACACGTAAACACCCCGCTTGATGTTGGACTCGTGGTTGACTGAGGCCTAGAGGGATTCACAAATATATACTAAATCAAGAATGGAGACAAAGGGAATGGTAGATAAAGTGTTCGTCGCCGAATGCCCTAGAACAAGCACACAAAGTTGCTCGGGAAGACCGTTCGCCCTGGGATCCTTCGTGTATCATCTAGCAGCATCCCTGACCACCAGCCGTCGTCAGGAGTGGCAGTAACCGCAATGATATCATTAGCTTGGAAGTCAAATTCTTCGGGGATTGTCGCTTTATAGTCATAAAGTGCTTTAACTGGGTGGAAGAAAGGAACGGTCAAACAAACGAAGCAAAGCAAATATTAATCGGGGACAGACCATAGAATAATACGTTTGCGCCTTCGTCGGTAACCTGAGCCGGTGTGGAAGAGCTCGCCTGAGGAGGTGTGGGCAGAGGTGCAGCCTGCGCTGCCGGCGAGGGAGGTCGCCTGGCCGCGGGACTGGGTGCCCTGACAGGTTGTTGTTGTTGCTGCTGCTGCTGCGGGTAGTTACCCCCAGAGAAACCTTGAGAGCCTTGAGCGCCATAACCTGGTTGGGTATAAGATGGATTTGGAGGGGCCCCACCAACGGCAATCGGCTGTTGCGGCGGGCCTGAGGAGTATCCGTTTGGTGCGCCATACTGAGGTTGTGATTGCTGAGATGGATAACCTGATGGTTGACTTTGCTGGTATCCTGGGTTGGCTGATTGTGGATATTGGGATGATTGTTGAGAGGAGTATGGTGGTGACTGCTGCTGCCCCTGTTGGTACTGAGATCGCCTGGAGTATTCCTCTGCCAAGGAATCTTGTGCCACTTGACCTGACGCATCAAGTGCGATACCCAATGGACTAGGAGCCCGGTAACCAGCGCTAGCAGTCGATCGTGGAGCAGAGCTATTTGGTCCGTAGCCTGGCGGTACTTGGTTGGAATGACCTGGTTGAACGCCTGGACTCGGAGCACGATTGAATGGTTGGGGGCTGGGACTTCGGCCTTGGGCTCCAATTCCGGCAAAACCGTCTCTTGCAGGGCTCGGGGACCGCACTGGTGCAGGCTGCTGGTTTGGTTGCCCCCTGCTTATGCTCAATCTCCGCTCTCCAGGGAAAGCTTGCTGATGTACTTGGGCAAGGTCCTGAGGCCCTGTCGAAGGAGGTTGCATCATGGCAGCACGCGGAGGTGACATCGGTGAGGTTGGGCGGGATGAAGGATGTGCACCGACAACGTTATTTGCGAAGTCTCGGTAGTCCATCGACTTGTTTCGAGCTGGTTCCTGTGCGGATGGTGTGTGACCCTTAGGAATTGGAACAGACCCTGTCGAACCTGGAGCCGGACTTATACCAGTCCTTGAGCGGATGCTTCCAACGCCGTTCCTTGTAACCCCTCCGCCTTTCTTCAACGCATCCAGCGCTTGTGCAATTGGATCGTTCTGATCTCCAACGGCTCCAGTAAAGTTGCGTGCTGACTGTGGGTCTGCAGTAGGGTCGACAGGATAGGCGTTGCCACCAACGCTCAGCATGATTGGCGGGTCTACTCCCTGTCTAGAGTCTCGGTGTGATTGCTGAGCTGGTTGATTGCGCGTGGTCGAGGTGGTGGTTGCACTTGCCAGCGAAGTGCCAGTTTGTTGATACGACAGCGCACTCGACTGGGAGGCAGGGGTCATAGGTGCTCGGGCTTGAATAGAACCCGGAGTTTTGTCGTGTGTTGGGCCTTGCCGAGAGTTCGCTTGAATATCAACCCCATTAGGCATGCCCTTTCCATCTTTCTCTTTGGCGCCGCCAGCACCGATACCAGCCGCACCGGGACCAATGGGTTCGACCTCTGGAGGCCCCACAGGCAAAGTGGGTCGCATCAACGGCGCCCGAACCGAAGATCGCAAAAAGTTGGCCATCTTTTGCTTTGGTCGTCCTGGAGGCGAACTCTGCTTGTATGAGATGAAGGGCATGGGCTCCGACATCATTGGACCTGTCCCGTAATCTTTGACAAAGCCCTCCATCTCTTTGTCCGCGTCGACCTGTTCTAGGTGTACTCGAATCTTCTCGCAAGACTACAGGACATCCATAATGGTGATCAGGCACCGCAAAACGCGTAGCTTGGGAGGGACGGTACCTCATCGTCAGAAACGCAAACAGTTGAAACAGCATTAGCGTACGCCCAAACATTATCCTTGATGAATTCGATCCGCTCGTCTTCAAGGTCTTGACATTGCTTTTAATTCGAAGGTCCTTCAGCTCCTTGTTGCATTGGATCCACCCGCGGACAAACTCACGTCGCAATAGGTTTTCCACTCTCCCTCCCAGCGTTTGCAGGTGTCTCCCAGTGCGCGAGCAAAGTTCTGATAGTCCCTCTCATTTGCTTGAACGGTCTGCTGTGCCCTTTCAAGTTTTGTCTGAATCTTGTCTAGTTCTTTGCCTTGGAGGAGGGTTGATTGCGCGGTATATGAGTTGATCAGAACACAATCAGATTCGTACTTTTCTCGAGCCTTTTACGAGAGTTGTTCGTCAGTGGAGACATTTCGAGGCACAAAAGCAACGTTTCATACCTTGTCTACATATTTCTCCTGAGTTTGCTTTGCCTTGTACGACTTCTCGATAGCAGCTTGGAATGTCTTCTTATGGTTGTTTTGCTTGCTGATAAAGTCGTTCGACGGTTGTTCGAGCTCTCGTTTCATGGTTTGCACAAAGGTGAGGTGTTGAGCGGCTTGCGCGTCTGTTTCCGCTCGCAGTATGTCAAGCGCTGCCCGAAGGTCCCTGAACAAGAAGCGGTTGTCGTTACGATCAGCACACAAGACCATTATGGGTAGAGATCAGGTAGAAGAAATCACCCAATCTCATCTCTACCGAGAGGTAACTTGGAGAGTTTTGCCATCTTTTTCGCGTATTCCTCCTCTATCGCAATCCTGACGATAATGTCGAGAGCTATGAGTAATCCGCCAAACCATGGGCGCGTTTCATGAGCCACTTGGACTCATAAATGACCCACCTCTCCTTCCAAAACGCTCGCAACTCCTCCATCGTCCGTACACCGCCTCGCATGCGAGCAAAGAGAACCTCAACACCGCAGTCATTGGGTCCCCAGAACGAGTTGCAAAAGTCGATTGAGCTTTGGTCTGGATCTGGTAGTTCGTGAAAGTATTTTGATAAAGATGTCGTCGAGTTGCTCCTACGGGCGAGCAGTCCACTCATGGCTTGGGTACCGGTTGGTTGTCTAGTGTAGTAGGGGAAGGTGCAAGCGGTTCGGTTCAAAACAGCGGAATTAGACGCCGTTATCCCCGAACGCGGAAAACTCATCCACATTCATCCACAACTCGAGGTGTATACTGAGGTCCTCGGATGCGCTACGCGATTTTCGTCTGCGGTAAGGCGATTAACACATGAAAGCTCACTGTTACTTACTTTATTCAGCAGGCCCCGCTGGTGCTGGCAAATCGACGTTCTGCACGTCCCTCATCACTCACCTTCAGACAGTCAAGCGAAATGGCCATTTGTTCAACTTAGACCCGGCAGCGAAGGATGAATCTTTTGGAGTTGAACCTTCTATTGACATCCGCAATCTCATCAGTCTTGATGATGCCATGACGGAGCTGGGCTACGGTCCAAACGGAGGGCTGGTTTATTGCTTCGAGTGAGGCTCCACACCCAATGGCGGCTCCTTACGCACTTATGAGTAGATTTTGTGTTTCTTAGGTATCTGATGCAAAACCTTGACTGGCTAGATGAAGAGATTGGAGACTACGATAGTGACTATATCATTGTGGATTGCCCGGGTACAGTCAGCAATTTCTCCGTTAGGGACTGGCTGTCTCCGATATGTTAAAATTGGGAAAATCGATATCTACACTCACCACAACTTCCTTCCGTCCCTTTTGCGACACTTTCAAGTGTTGGGCATCCGGACGTGTGCCGCGTATTTGCTCGAGTCCCAATTCATGGAAGACCGTTACAAGTATTTTTCGTAAGTGCTGCCGTAACTGGTATGCCTCTTGATATTTATTCTGTGTACTTAAAGTGTCGTTTACTTCTAAGTGGTGTGCTCTCGGCAATGTCAGCTATGGTTAATTTGGAAATCCCGTGGATCAACATCATGAGCAAGATGGATCTCATCACGCCAAGCACCACAAAGGGCCGCAACGGTCTGCGGAGCAGGAAAGACATAGCGAGGTCACTGCATGCCCCTTCGATTTTATTAGGTGACGCCACCTAACAGGCATTCGTATCACACGCTCCCAGATACTTGGATCCTGATCCTTATCTCCTATCCGAGAACACCCCGACGTCTCGAACAAACCCCAAATTTCACTCTTTGAACCAAGCCATTGCGCAACTGGTAGCATTTTCGCGAACCACTGCCCCGGCCTCCCAGCTAACATGACTGGCTTCGTTTCTATTTCAGATAGAAGATCATCCCTTGGTATCTTTTCTTCCGCTAGACCTCACAGACACCGACTCGCTCGCTGCTGTTCTCAGCCACATTGACTACTCTATACAGTATGGGGAGGATGAGGAACCAGTCGAGGTCAGTCGAGCTTGCTCAGCATTGAACAAGATCATTGGCCCTGAGAAGCTCTTTTTTCAAGCCGAAAGACATGGATGAGGGAGACTTTGAATAGCCCAGTACATTAATTTTTATTTGTCCCTTTCTGAAGGGAGGTTAGTGGAAGAAATATTTGGACGGTTAGAAACTGTCCCTTCCTCATCCTTACCCTTGAAAGATTAGCGCAAACCTTATCTCTGAGCCAATACACACGAATAACAGTAGATTGATTGGTGCACTTGCACCAGACCGGTTGAGCTCCTCGACAAACCTGAGTTTAGACAGCAAGATGGGAGCCCTAGGATAGCTCTCTTCACCTTGATTTAGACTTTCTCGCCGTCTAGACGCATCCGTTCCGTTTCCCTGGGCCGGGCTACACCCCGAGTGCCTTCCCGGGGCTAGAATTCAATCCTCGTGGAACGCCTCGCACGATCATACAGATTCGACCCTCTTCGCCTAACCCAGCCCTTTACGCTTTTTAGAGATTAAATTGAATAATAAGTTGAATAATAGCTTGAGCATACAAAACTACACTGCAGAAAACAACGTGGTGAATAAACCCCCACGTCCACATCCTCCACAGAAACATAAAGCAAGCGCTCTTCCTCGCAAGCAGCCCCTACCCCCCAAGTCCTTGCCGACTCCGAGTCTGTTTACACCTATGACATCCAGTGAGAATATCGCCCGCTTATTGCTCGTGATGCACGTCATCAGCAGATACGACCCATTGATCCTCACTGGGCAATTGTATCTCCTCCAGCTGCTCCAGCAAGTATTCCATCGCGCTCTGAATCTCCTCGGACGTGTGCTCGCCTCGGCCGACCCTCTCCACCGTGACGCGTCGCAACGTGCCCTGACGGGCAGCTACAATCCACTGAATATCCGGTAACGTGAGCCACGATCGACCACGGATGTGGAGCTCCTGGAGTTCGGGACATAGATCGCTGTTGCACAAGACGTTAACCAAGCCTGGGTTCGGTGGAGTGTGCCATATGACGTCCGTTATGGCATGTCGGTATGGCTCGTTGTGGTTCAAGACAAGCTTGGTGATAGCGGGAGTTACACTGCGAAGGATGCGTTTGAGGAAGGCCAAGTCCCCGGTATCGTTAAAGATGAAGGGATGGATTTCGAGCTTGCCACTCCATTCCACCGTCCTGACGGACGGGAGCAGTCTTAGCGGAAGTACGGGCTCGCTTTCCGGCTCCCAGTCGGTGAACGTAACGGCTTCGAGGTTTTGTGGGTCCATCATGAGAAGGCAAGACCACGAACCATGCCCTTGCAGATGGCAGGTCGTCAGGCTGGGCAGGACGATGCGGTGGATGGGGCAAGGTCGCTGCGAGCCCAAGTCTACTGCGAAGAAGGATCGAATGCTCTGGGACGACTCCGCAAGAAGGCGGATGAAGTCATCCCAGTTCCGTTCGACGCGTAATACCCGCAGCGCTGGCCGACCACCTTCCGCAAACGTAATCTTCCCCCCTCTATAGCCATCCCACGCTCCGACGAACGTGAGTTCTTCGAGCAGAGGAGCGCTTAGCTGCATATCCTCTTGGATTGGTTGTGAGATTGTGAAGGTCTTGAGTCGCGGAAGTGGACGGCTCGCGATGCTGTCCAAAAGTTTGTCCGCGCAGCTGTTTTGACAGGTCAATGTCTGTAGTCGCGGGACTTGATCCTCGGTGAGTTTGAGGGTGGCAGGAATGAAATTCCATCCGTCCAAGACGAGTTCCAGGGGGAGGTTTCGGGACCGTCTGAGAATTGCGGCGAGTTTTCGTTCCTCTCCCCAACGCATTCTGCTGTGCGTCTCGACGGAAGTCCACCAGCGCGGGTTTCGGAAGAAGATGTCTGCCCAGAGTCGGCACGTGAGAGCGACCGATAGTCGATCCTCGTCGAGTTCCCCCACTTTGATGGGTCCAAAGTCGCGTAAGACCTCGTCCAGGATGGCGGTAGTGATTTCAATGGGAAGGCGATCAAATGGACCGTTGTCGGAAGGTTTGCGGGTCTCGCTTGCCGTCTCAGGAGCGGGTTTGGTAGCCGAGCTCGCGAGCGAGTCTTTGAAGGAAGGATCGGACTCGGCCATCTGCCGAATCAACAGCTACAACAGGTTTGGTCAGCAACTGCACCCCATCGAAGCGACCTGGAAAAACAAACCTGGGTCCCCTCATTCAGTTTCTTGAGCCATTCTATTCTGGGATCGTATACGGATCCGGAGGAGTTCTGAACTGGAGTCTGAGTAGTCTTATCGAACTGGACGGGAGGTCGCTACGAATCCCAAGTTAGTAATGTGTAAGGAGATGCTCGGCAGATGACACGTACAGAGCGAGCAGTGCGTAGTACCAAGAAGATAGACACCAGCAGCACTGATCTCAAGATGGCTGGATCGTCGGCAAAGATCACGACGAGCGTTGCGAGGGAAATCCAAAATGCAAGCAGGATGTTCATCTCTGCCCGTGTGCCTTTGGATGGTAAATCGAGAGAATAAACGAGGGTAAGTAGACGGATCTGTCAAATAAAGCTGTGTAGAACGCTAAGATGTGAACGAATGGATGAGGATAAAGCCGACGATCAGACAGGAACGGAGGAAACGGCGGACTTGTCGGGTTAGTTTGTAGGTCTCACGGCAGCCACCGTCTGGGGCAGCATTCACAACCCAATATGCGAACAGAGTAGAGGGAATAGCCGTCAATCAACCTGGTGCCGCGTCTCGAGATATATAGGGGTGTTTATTGGTGATATTGAGACCCCATTTGGGACCCTCTTTTCCGACGACATAACCCAACCAGGGAACCTCACTTCGGACGACTGATGTTAGACAATAGGCGCTTTCTCGCAGATATATCTACACATGGGCATATTGTCCCTTTCTTACTGTGTACTCGTTGGTGGTCTATCCGTGGGGGATCCTAAGCAGACCTTCTGTGTGGCCCACGGAAATTCTGAACATGGGCAAGATGCCGGCGAACCTCGTCTTTAACGCGTCTCGGTTACTTATCGCGACGAAACTGCCTATATAAGGGTCTTCGATGAGTGCAGAAGCGGGTAATGATTTTCCAAGAAACCCAATTAGCTTTCTTTGGGGAGTTATTGCGTCGTGTCGGCCTCCCATAGCTTGGCCTGTGGAAACCCAAGGGGAACTTTTTCTCCCTGACCCACCAGTCGCCGAGCATTCCGATGGAGCCGACTATGCAGCGAGAAAGCATGTCCCGCGGGGTCGTAGGCAGGACGGCGCTGTTGTCTGCTAGAGCTTGAGGTCGCCTCGGGCGTTCCGACCCTGAAAAGGCAATAAAGCCGAACTTTAACCATCCCCCGCCCTCCACCTTGCTCTGACTAGTCCATACTTGCACCCTCTTCCGCTTTCTTCGGGAAAACTCAAAGCCTCATCGACTCGGGTCAAAAAGGAGACGAGTTCACAAAGCTTGCGAAACCACCCTCATCTCAACGACGCAAGCTCCCGTTCACATTATCCTCATCAATTCGTCTGTAAAACTTGAACAGCGACCTAACGATGGTACACACGATCTACGTCGGCTCTTATACGAGCCAAATCACTACGTTGTCCTTCGACCCTTCGACCGGAAGTCTCCAAGTCATCGGTACGACGGAGGCCGGGCCGAACCCATCCTGGGTCGCGACCCACCCGACAGACAAGTCTCTGCTCTTTGCGAGCAACGAAGTGGACGAGGGAAAGATCGTCCTGTTCAAGCGGAGCAACGATGGAAAGCTCGAGCTGTTGCAGAGCGTTTGGAGCGGGGGAGCTGGGACTGCACACTTTGCGGTCGGTGAGAAGGAGGTCGTGGCTGCAAACGTGAGTTTGTGTCGCTCGAGCTG
Organism: Tulasnella sp. UAMH 9824; assembly: GCA_019633595.1. Classification (NCBI taxonomy): domain Eukaryota; kingdom Fungi; phylum Basidiomycota; class Agaricomycetes; order Cantharellales; family Tulasnellaceae; genus Tulasnella; species Tulasnella sp. UAMH 9824. The sequence continues at coordinate 79,221 of WSUI01000052.1, forward strand.
GGGAAGACGGCACCTAACGAGTCTGACGCGCGCGCTTGCAGTACAGCTCTGGGACCCTCTTGACGATCCCACTGCAGCTGTCACCACCTGCTTTACTGGCCCCTCCGAATCAGCCTGTGAAGTTTGACTTCCCAGGGACGGGACCCGATGCAGACAGGCAGGAGGCGTCTCACCCGCATCAGGTGGCGGTCCATCCTTCTGGGAAGGAGCTATTGATCCCGGATTTGGGCAGCGACAAGGTTTGGACGTTGGGACGTAACGCCGAAACGCAGAGCTGGGAGGTGAAGGGCGAACTCAAGACCAAGGCTGGCCACGGACCGCGACACTTGATCGTCAAAGGTAGAGTAATGCCGACCGAGTCTGAGGGACGAATGGCTGAATTTGTGGTTGCGTTGCAGGGGAGACGGTGTACGTGTTGAACGAGCTGGAGAGTACGATGTCGACGTACCCCCTTCCGGCTGCGGGAGCGAAAGAGAGTGCCTGCCTCTCGTTACTTACCCCTCCAACCCAACCTGCCAAGGGGATGCTGGGAGCGGAAGTGCTGCTGACCGAATCGACATCGGCGTACCCCGAACCTCTGATCTATGCGTCGAACAGAAATGACCCGCACGCCGAGGGAGACTCGATCGCAATCTTTACGACTGCGGACAGCGCTGGGGGCTTCTCGTTGGTAAAGGAAGTGCGGACGGGATTGAACCACTTGCGGGCTGTGACGTTTGGCGGAGAGCAAGACAAGTACTTGGTCGTTGGGGGTTTAAACGGCGGGGGTATCAAGGTGTTTGAGCGGACCGAGGGCGGGAGGAACCTGAAGGAAGTGGCGCATTTGGATGCGGGCGTGGTGGACAAGCCGACCAGCTTTGTTGTGTATTGAACGGATATCCCCCCCGGAAATGAATTCACTAGTGCAAGATGCCGAGAGGTTACAACCCTCAACGTGTGTGACGATGTGTGTTGTGTTACTGTCAAAGGTGCATGACGTCGTTTGTTGCTTGTTGATGTTGTCGATGACGTCGCCCTTCGGTGAAATCCTGTGACGCCTGGTTGGTCGGGAAGAAGGACGCGCCACTCAGCCAGAGCACATGGGGCCACGAGAAGAAGCGTGCCCGGGTAATAAAGAATGAATAGGTGCACCGACCAGGCAAAAGGAAAAGCCGTGGGATCTGATGACGCCGCAAGGCTGCCAAGTTTGGACTGTAATATTCCATCACCGACAGTTGGACCTGACCCAAGTGCCTTGCCTATAAATACAAGCCCATCAGGCGCCTCAAACCTTGGCATTCCCATCAGCTCTCTGCTTGCACGACCCCCCTCAGCCCCCTCTTCACGACTTTTCTCTAATCCGTAAGTCCTGCGTGCCGCGGGGAAGACGCGTTGTGCTGACCGCAGTCCATACCCCAACTCTCCAGCCAAACCACATCTCTAAAATGCGTTCCACCTTCATCGTTGCTGCTCTTGCCGCCGTCGCTGCCGCTCAGTCGTCTACCAGCACTGCTAGTGCTTCTGTTAGTACCGGCGACATCTCTCCCTGCGTCCTTACCTGCTCGACCCAGGCCGCCTCGTCCGCCGGCTGCACCAGCTTGTAAGTCTTATCCTTCTCCGTTTCCTTCCAACACGAGATTAACGCCTGTTTTATTTTCTCAACCATAGTGCCGACCTCTCTTGCGTCTGCACCAGCCAGGAGTTCCAATCCGCAGCCAGATCGTGCTTGGAGTCGCAATGCCCCGACCAAGTCAACACCGCTACTGGCCTTCAGACCAGCCTTTGCCAAGGGTGTGAGTATCTCATTTTCCCAAAAGTGATCCGATTTTCGCTTGGGCTTTCCCACATCCCTTCCCGCCCTGCGTGCCTTTTTTATCTCCACGGAACCGAATCCCTGAATTGACGCCGGTCGTTTTTCCTTTTCTCCTCGGCAATGCAGACACCAACACCACCAACTCCATCGGCCAGAGCGCCTCTTCAGTCGTCGCTTCCATCACCTCTAGCGTCCGCGGTGCTGCCTCTTCTGCTCTCGCTAGCGCTTCGTCCGCTGCCAACTCGAGCGTCGCTCAGGTGAGGTCTCCCAATTACAGCATGGCAAAGAATTCTTCCTGACGTCATCAACATTACTTTTCTGATATCAGCTGAGCCAATCCGTTGTCAGCACCGTTTCGGCCGCCTCAGTCTCAGCCACCCATACTGGCAATGCTGCTCAAGCCGTCGTCGCCGTCCCTGGATCCATGATGGCCGTTGCTGCGACCGTTCTCGGCTTTGTCGTCGGCCCTATGGTCCTCTTCGCCTAAGCGCCCACAGAACCGCTTCCCACTAAATTTGGACTGCATTTTACGTTTTGACCTCTTCTCACGAATACCCTACATTTATACCTTGTCTGGGTACTGTTAGTTTGACTGCAATGATTATTCGGAATCGTAATGAGCTATACATAAGCCGCTGCGTGTCTTGAAAGGGTATGGGAGACTGTTTGGGATGAAGAATAGTAAAATGCCATTACAGGAAGACACCTATAACATGCGGGGATTCTCGCAGGGAACTGGAACAGGAGTCTCTATGTCGAAACGCGACCGCCATGGTGCCTCCTCCCCACCGGCAAGCCCTCGTGCCGAGACATCGCGAGCTATGTTAGGTAAGCCAAATCCGTCTGCAATTTATGAGGACCGTGCCTTCCCATCTGGAGACAAGCTCATTCAGTTCACCACCTTTCCCCTTCACTAGCTCAGACTCGCAGTCTTCACGACTTTTGGGAATGTTTACTATCGTCACCGAGCTTCTATCACGTGCGTACTAACGCGTCGATGCTGACGATGGTGCACATTCACCGCGATGCGTTCCCCGACTCTCTTCGTTGCTGCTATAGCGATCGCTGCTAGACGCGTCGTCGCTCGGGATGACCCCACCACCACTGATACCAATGATATACCCGAATGCATCATGACCTGCACCATCAATCTGCATCCCAGGCCGGCTGCACCTCGATGTACGTTGAATTTTTGCTCATTCCTTGGATCTTCCCCGCTCTTTCCTACAATTCATGGGCCGACCTTGTCGTTTCTTTCCCTCTGATGCAGGGAAGGCCTCACTTGTCTCTGTACCTCTGAACAATTCCAGACTTTGGCCACGGAATGCATCGTGCAGCAGTGCCCAAGGAACGATGGGACAAGCCTCCGCATACCAATTCAAGTTGTGCACGATCGGGATGACTTCGAAACCATTTCGTATTGCCGTTACGATCGCGGGTTTTACGTCGCTGACCCTATCCTTTCTTCCCCTGCTTCGTTCCTTTTCCAGCTGACGAACCCACCGAGTCCAACGGCTCCAGCGCGTCGTCCGCCATTGCTTCCGCCACTTCTTGCATCGTTGCTGCTGCCTCTTCCACCGCCGTGAGCGCGCCGTCTTCTGCTCGCGCGAATGCCTCGTTCTACATATTCGGAGCGATGCATCTTGTTGTGACCTGGTAGTGACCTGTTTACTGACAGCTGCACCTTTCGCAGTCCCGAGGCTCCGCATCGGTTCTCAGAGTGCATCCGCCGTGAATGCATCCGCCTCAAACACTGGTACTGCTGCCCTCAAGGTGCCCTCTGCCTCCTTGACTCTTGGTTCAACCACCCTCGCTTTCGTCGATGGTCCTCTTCTCTTGTTCGCTCATTAATCCGCATACAAACAATTTCCTAACGCTGAGCTCTGGAGTCCAAGCCTCATCTCCAAAATGCGTTCCATCATAGTTGCTGCTCTCGCCGCCGTAGTTGCTACCCCTCCTCGACAAGCACGGGTATTGCTGTCCATTTACAGGCGACATAAATCACTGCACCCTCGGTTGCTCAACCACGGCATACCCAAGCTTGCGAAGAACATTCTTCACTTTGGTCCCCGGGTATAGAATCTACGGCTGCTTTCCCTATTGCAATGCCGATATCTCTTGCGCTAAACAGGACTTCCAAGAGGGTGTTAGGTTGTGCTCGGAGTAGTTGCCGCGGGGTTCGAGGTAAGAAGATTTGAATTTTGTATCTCCCCCGACAGAAAGTCAACTTCTATCGACTTCGACCAGTGAAAGCGACGCAAAGCAGATGTTGAAATCACTTCGACCACCGCAGGAAGGCGAACGTTGGATGTAATTATCCG
>WSUI01000520.1:3561-18920 GCA_019633595.1 Tulasnella sp. UAMH 9824
GGGTTCGACATCTGGATTATGCAGGACGATCAGTTGAAGGTCATCTCCCAACCTGACAACACCAAATCCCACATACTTTCGTACTTCTCGCCTTCGAAGTAGATTCTATCTCCTGGCTTGCAGCCTTTTGGTGGGTCAACGATCTCAATTCCCTTGTCCTTGCCGTCCTTGTGTGTTGCCTGTTGCACTCCTTGAGTTAGTACTGGTTTCCGCCTCTAGCAAAACTGAAGGGAGCGTACGCAGAGAACCATGCCGTAGCTCTTCACGCCTCGCATGTTGGCAGGTTTTAGGTTAGCCTAGATGAAGAGGGCGAATACACATAATCAATGACATGCTTTCGTCAACATGCATTGAGATGTGACCACCCACCACCACGATCAACCATTTATCTTGCATCTGTTCGATGGGGATATAGTTGACCAAGCCCGATACGATTGTTCTTGGACCGGTTTCTTCTCCGAGGTCGATTTGCTGGGAGGTGTCCCGTCAGCATTTACCCTGATTCTCCAGGTAAAGTAAAGAGGCAAACGCGAACACACCTCAACATACAACCCATCCGCGTCGGGATGCTTTTTCACTAGAAGCGCAAGAGCCGTGTCAATACTGCGCGATTCGTGCGCTGACATGACGAGTCTTTTACGGACCATCAACAATATGCCCCACCCGGAGTTCAATCATAGCGGGTGAGGGCTCTCCAGCATCTGCAGCAGCTGCAGCAGCTCCACCAGCGGCCTTCTTCCCTGACGCTTCTCCGGCGGGGGCGGCGGCAGCACCTTCCTTCTTGCCCTTCTTTTCCTTCTTCTCCTTCGGCTGCCCGCTGGATCCCGACGCCTCCGCCTTCACGGGTGCTGAACCCGACACCGCAGCCTTGGAGTCGACTGCAGTCTCAGATTTGGCGTCCGCCGCGGTGTCCTTTTTGGCTTTCTTCTTCGTGGGCTCGGGCGCTTTCCGCTCGAGCTTAGGTGCAGAGTCGATGAGGGCGTCTAGAGGGACGAGGGCGGGTGCGGTCGGAATGCTTCGGATTGAAGGAAGGTTTTGGATGTGGTCGAAGTACCGGACGACTGCGGGCGTTGTGTAGAGGGATGGTGCGCTCTCCTTGGAGAGGGATTCCTGGGCGTCGCGTGATGATGAAGGAACGGCAGGTCAGCCCGGGCGCACGGTTAGCGCGCAGAGGGACGGAAGACTCACAACGACAGGATGGAGAGTTGAGTAAAGAGCAACATCGGCAGCTGTTAGCTGAGAGCCAACGAGGTAGGTCTGAGGGGTCAACGCCTCGTCCAGTTGCTTGGGCGACGAGCAGCGAGCGGTCAGCCATTTGGCACCCGAATACCGAAGTCGAACTTACCTTCAGCGAGGCACCCGGCGACACCAAGCTCCCTCCAGAAATCTTCTCAATCCAATCGTCAACAGCCTTGGTGTCCGCCTCGCTCCCCGATCCAGCAAGCTGTCCGTTCCCAACGAAAGTGGACTTGACGAGGTCCTGCGCGGCGGTAGGAAGCTTCGAGAGGGCTTGGGAGCTCATTAGACGCGTTCTGGTGCTGGAGGGTACGCTGGAACTGAGAGCGCGAGTAGTGGATGGTCGTAGTAAAGCACGAAGCATCTTTAGCGTAGAGTCACTAGTGTAACCGGTTCAGACTCGAAATTGGCGTCAAACTCCCAGGATCATGTGATTATGACGCTGCTTCGGGGGACCCCAGGGAACGGGAAGGGCAGGTCCCGTTCATGTGTGTTAGGAGGTGGAATACATTATCCACGGATCCATGTTTTAGTGTGATATATTAGAAGCGATCGATGGCAAGCGGTTGGCCGGTGATTGACTGCATCGGTGGAGGTGGAGGGCGATCCAAGAATGTGGATATCTGCCGACCTGCGATTGGCTCCATCAAGGATGCCGCCGCATGCCGCAAGGCCATCCATACCTTTGGAAGGAGCGCCATATTAGCTGACCGCTGCCCAGGCCTACGTTCCCCTGCGACGAGTTGTTATCAGTCTGGCCGGGGAAGCTTAGTACATTCCCGGGGACCAAGCCTCTCTGGAAATACATAGATTCGGCAATTTCCGCTCGTTTCCAGAGAATTGATCTATCCAACAGTGAGCGTTGAATGTATATTTCTGAGATTTCATTTTGCACAGACAAGCTTCAAGTAACAGACCGACTAGCTACTCTTCGGCCCTGGCAAGCACTGAGAGAACCAATCGTTGGCGTAGGTACAGACCGCAGGAGGGACGCAGACGAATGGTCCACTGTTTAAAGGGGCACGACAGTCAGCAACTTGGGACGACTTTGATAGGTTGGCAAAACTTACGGCCAGCCGATACCACCGCATTGTCCCCACAGGAAAGCGGCGGTGGGAGAGGCGCGGACGGTAGTGCCGCTGGCAGTGGTGGTAGCAGTAGTGCTCGTGCTTGGCGTGGTGGTGTAATACGCGCCAGCTGCGTGGGCTGCAACGAAGAGGGAAGCGACGAATGCGACGGCTGCTTTCATTGTGGAGACCAAGCGACGAGAGTGTAAGATCAAGCGGGGGATGAGGAACAATGCCCAACGACACCAACAGCGGATATTTATAGTCTTAGGCGGCCACTTGAGGAAAATAATCCCAATGTCGACATCGGAACCTTTGGCTGTGTGCTATCGACCTTGAGAGACCAACAGAGCCGAAGTTGAAGGGACCTGCAAGTACAGGCACACCAATTGTAGACCCGAAAAAGACCTCAGCGTGCGACAACTTCAGCGGATTGGTTGGCGTGGCGCTGCAAACTTGGAGCGATGTCGGGTACAATCGGCGATATTAGAGCGTGGTACTCCTCAACTACCGGTAAAGGGCCTTTCATGACCGGGAGGGGGTGTGAAGCGTTGCGAATGGACCAGGAAGACCCCGCTGCCCGTAGGGTGCCTCCACACGGAGAGGTTTTAGACATGTCTTAGACAAGTAAGCGACTTCATCACCCAGAGTGGTCGGTACTGACAGGTCAATGACCAGTAAATGATGGGTAAAAGACACAGGCGATTTATGTATAGAGATCTTATAACATGTCGTCAATCTGAATTACTTTCGGCCCAAAACAAGGATCTTGAGCTTGTAAAACCAACAGGATACTACATGGAAGGCCCATATAGTCTCCTCTCCTTCGACCGAGTAATAACGGAGTTGCTATACGGTAGCCTGGGGACTGCATCAAACCAATCTTTTACCGGTAACTGACACCCCAATCTTAAGCCTGCTGTCTTTTGACCAGTCAATGACATGTCGTTTGCCAAACTGCCTATTACTAGGGCATCACTGACGCTACCCTAGAACTTCCCCATGACTATTTGATAACCGTAAGTTGGTAATGCGAGTCCACTACACAGATGAACTTGCTAAAGGCTTGGGGATTGAGGGCGGACCTCAACTTGGCCTTGGCATCATGTTCGCGAAGCTGCGTAAGAAAAGATGCGAGACGAGAGAAATTCCAAAGCACTAAAGCGGTATTCTCGTGTACTTTAGACTGTTGCTAGATATTCTTATATGGTTTGGGGCGATGCGTGTCGATCGCCTGATAAAATTGGCAGTGGGCATGCTCGCCTCTGGCAAGAGCAGGTGGACATCATGTTCTGATTTTGTTAGGCGGGCACCAGGCACGAGCTTACGGCTATCAGTCTACGGGGTTCACTCAAGCCTCTCCCGAAATGAACCCGCAAGCCCGTTTATTTTTAGAGAATCGATGCATGCAATAATGAGCGTTTGTATATTGTTGAGATTTCGTTTTGCACAAACAAGCTTCAAGTAACAGACCGACTAGCTACTCTTCGGTGCTGGCAAGCATTGAGAGAACCAAGGGTTGGAGTAGGTACAGACGTAACCAGGCACGCAGACGAAGGGCCCACTATTTAAAGGAGCACGACAGTCAGTAAGCTGGAACGACTTTGATAGGTTGGTAAGGCTTACGGGAAGGCGATGCCCCCGCATTGGGCGTACTGATAAGCGTAGCGGGAAGTGGTGGCAGTCGTGCCGCTGGTAGTGGTGGTGACAGTAGTGCTCGTGCTTGACGTGGTGGTGTCATACGGGCCTGCGTGAGCAGCAGCGAAGAGGCAAGCGGCGAATACGACGGCTGCGTTCATAGGGGAGACCAAGCGACGACGGTGTAAGACTAAGGGGAGGACGAGGAATGATGCCCAGCGACACCAAGAACTAATATTTATAATGTTGGGCGGGCGCTTGTGGAAATTTACCGCAATGTCGACATCGGCACCTTCGGCTGCGCGCTATCGACCCTGCGAGACTAACAGACCCGAAGTTGGACAGACCGGCAGGGAGCTTGCCTACAGACACACGAATTGCAACGTGGAATATAGACCCGACAAAGGCCCCGGTGTGCGACAACTTAAGCGGATTGGTTAGCGTAACGCCACAAAGTCGGTAATATTAGGGCGTGGTATTCCTCAGTCGCCGGTAAAGGGCCTTGCATGGCCGGGAAGGATGTGTGAAGCGTGAGTCATGGGCTGAGAACGGACCAGGAAGACCCCGTTCCCCGTGACCAGTTGAGTTCCTCACGCGAGTCCATTACACAGACAAACTTGTGAGAGACTTGCGGGATGAGGGGGGACATCAAGTTGGGTTTGGGATCATCTACGCGAAGCTGGGTAAGGAAAAGGGCGAGGTGAGAGGAATGTTGCAGTACTAAAGCGCCGTTCTCGTGTACTTTACACTGTGGCCGGATATTGCTATATCGTTCAGGGCGATCTCGCCTGACGAAATTGGCTGCGGGCACGATCGCCCCTGCTAAGACCAGGTGAACATAACACAAGGAGAAGCCGGCAATATCCGGAATACGACCATGCGATGGACATGTGGGAAATCACCCTCCGTGTCTGGTGTATGTCCGCATCCGAAAAACTGAAACAGTCTCGTCGGCAAGCAATCTTGCTGACTCGCTAAGTATGGCAGGAGTCTAGGTATCGTGCACTGTCTTCGAAACTGTCCCGAACATGATGTGTTATTTCTCACATATCATAGACGTGCTCGAGGCTAGAACACTACCGCTCTCCCCTTGTGTCATGTTCCGGTTCTTTTAGGCGGACGTCAGGCACGAGCTTTGGGTCATAAGTCTACATAGACTTGAATCCACTTAAGCCTCCTCCGAAAGTAAAATTGCCAATGTCGTGCCCGCTCCTTTCCAGAGAATTGATGTACACAAAAAGGAGAGTTTGTATATTTTTGAGATTTGATTTTGCACAAACAAGCTTCAAGTAACAGAGCGACTACCTCCTCCTCGATCCTTAAAGGCACTGAGAGAAAAATTCGTTGGAATAGACGCAGACGTAAGGAGAGATGCATCCGAGAGGTACTGTACTATTGAAAGGAGCACGACAGTCAGCAACTCGGGACGACCTTGATAGGCGGCAAAACTTACGGCCCGTAGCCGATACCAGCGCATGCTCCCCAGTGAGTCTGAGCAACGCCACTGGCAGTGGTGGTGGAAGTAGCGCTCGTGCTTGACGTGCTGGTGATGGTGGTGGTGGTGGCGTTGGAGGCCAGTCCGCCAGAGCGCAGGCTCCTGGTGAGACTGTCAGTCTACGCATTTCAGATCAAAAGGTTAGCGACTCGTCGACTCATCCAGACAACATGTCGCTCTCGATTAAATAAAGAGTGAGAGTAAAGCCCACCTCAACGTAGACACCAGCGAAGTACCAATCCTCCCTAGCGGTTCCCTGGTCGAAGGCGAGGACACCCAAATGCCAATCGGCCGAGTTGCTGTAGGTCGTAGCGGGGATCTGGGCGAACACCCTCTGTAATTGGTTAGAGCCGGTGGAGACCCACAAGCCGACGGTGGAACCGGTGAAGTCGATGTCGAACGCAAAGTTGTACCAGACATCCGGAGTGAAGGTGACGGCGTACTTGGGTGATCCGCCGACGCACCATGTGAGATAACTCTGGTAGGGGGAGACGCCAACCTTGAGTTCTGTGAAGTGGGATTCGAAGAAGGCGACTTGGTGTTCGTAGGAAAAGAGCGGGGGGTTGGTGCTGGACCTCTTCACGGAGAAATGGTAGTACTTCTGACCCGTTCCCAAGTTGTTGTTGGTCTGAGGGATCAGCTCGGTTCTCCAGAAGTTGGAGTTCCACGTGGAAGTCTGGTCGATGGAAAGCTTGAGACCCTTCGACTCGCCGGAGACGCCGGGGTGGGCGTATGCGGTCGAGACGTCAAGGTATTGAGTGACGGGGCCGGATCCGTGGATATAGTATTGATACTCGCCGACCTACGAGGGGAGTGGCCGAAAACGAGGGTCAAGACTACGGGCTTAGCACGAGCCGTGACGGAGGGCATACCTGGTTAGCCCATGACCAGTTGTTGAAGTCGGTTGTGGTAGTGTAGTAGTCGAAGTCTCCGCTCCAGAGTACGGTGCCTGCGCGGGCTGTGGCGAAGAGGGAAGCGACGAATGCGACGGCTGCTTTCATAATAGACCAAGTGACGAGGCTGTAGGACCAAGCGAGGGACGAGGAACGGTGCCCAGCGACACCAAGAGCTTATATTTATAGTCTTGGGCGGGCGCTCGGGTGAATTCTCCCCAATGCCGACATTCGATTCTTTGGCTATGTGCTATCGACCTTGTGAGACCAGAAAAGCCGAAGTTGAACAGACCGGCAAGGAGCTTGGGTCCAGGCAGACGAATTGCATCTTGGAATGTGGACCCGACGAAGACCCCGGCGTGCGACAACTCAAGCGGATTGGTTAGCGTTAACGCCGCAAAGTTGGGGCGATTTCGGGTACAATCGGTGATATTAGGGAGTGGTATTCCTTACCCGCCGGTGAAGGGCCTTTCATGGCCGGGGGGATGTGTGAAGCGAGACTCAAGGCTGAGAACGGACCAGGAAGACTTCGTTCTCCTGGCTAGTTCCCCGTGACCATTTGATTACCGTAAGTTCCTCACGCGAGTTGATTACCCCAGACCAACTTGCGAAAGACTTGCGGATTGAAGGCTCAAGTTGGTCCTGGTATCATGTACGCGAAGCTGAGTTGGAAAAGGGGCGAGATGGGAGGGTATCAAAGGACGGAAGCGGTGTTCTCGTGCACGTGCACGTGCACTTAAGCTTTAGACTTTGGTTGGAGAGTTTTATATCGTTTCGGGCGATGCTTGTACTTCGCCTGATGAAATTGACTGGGGGAATGATCGCCCCTGCTTAGACCAGGTGAACATAAGACAAGGAGAAGCCGGCAATATCCGGAATACGACCATGCGATGGACATGTGGGAAATCACCCTCCGTTTCTGGTGTATGTCCGCATCCGAAAAACTGAAACAGTCTTATCGGCAGCAATCCTGCCGACTAGCCAATTATTGCAGGAGTCTAAGTATCGTGCTTTGTCCTCGAAACTGTCCCGAACATGATATTTTATTTCTCACATATGATAGACGTGTTCTAGGCCAGAACATTACCGCTCTCCCCTGGTGTGATCATGTGCGGGTTTTGTTGGGCGGACACCAAGCACGAACTTTCGGTCAGTCTACAAAGGACACAGTCCACTCAAGCCTCCCCCAAATAAAACCGCTCATGTGATGGTGCTCGCTCATTCAGAGAACTTATGTACACCCAAAGGACCGTTTGCATATTTTTGAGATTTCGTTTTGCACAAACAAGCTTCAAGTGACGGACCAACTACCTCCTCTCGACCCTTAGATGCATTGAGAGAACCAATCGTTCTCGTAGAAACAGACGTAAGGAGAGACGCATCCGAGGGGTATTAAACTATTGAAAGGACCACGACAGTCAGCAACTTGGGACGGCTTTGATAGGTTGGCCAAACTCACGGCCCGTAGCCCTTGCCAGCGCAGAATCCCCAGTGAGTCTGAGCAACGCCGCTGGCAGTGGTGGTGGCAGTAGTGCTCGGGCTTGACATGCTGGTGGTGGTGGTAGTGGTGTGGTTGGTGGAGGCCAGTCCGCCAGAGCGCAGGTCCGTGGTGAGGGTGTCAGTCTAGACATTTCAGATCAAAATATTAGCGCCTCTTCGATTCGCTCAGAAAACAGGCCGCTCTAAATTAACTAAAGAGTAAGAGAAAGGCCCACCTCAACGTAGACACCGGCGAAGTACCAATCTTCGGTAGCGGTACCCTGGTCGAAGGCGAGGACACCCAAATGCCAATCGGCCGAGTTGCTGTAGGTCGTAGCGGGGATCTGGGCGAACACCCTCAGCAAAGGCGCGTTGCCGGTGGAGACCCACAAGCCGACGGTGGAACCGGTGAAGTCGATGTCGAACGCAAAGTTGTACCAGACGTCCGGAGTGAAAGGGACGGCGTACTTGGGTGTTCCGCTGACGCACCATAGGAGATAACTCTGGTAGGGGGAGATGCCGACCTTGAGTTCCGTGAAGTGAGATTCAAAGAAGGCGACTTGGTGTTCGTAGGAGAAGAGCGGGGGGTTGGTGCTCGACCTCTTCACAGAGAAGTGGTAGTACTTCTGACCCGTTCCCAAGTTGTTGTTCGTTTGAGGGATCAGCTCGGTCCTCCAAAAGTTGGAGTTCCATGTGGAAGTCTGGTCAATGGAGAGCTTGAGCCCCTTCGACTCGCTAGAGATCCCGGGGTGGGCGTATGCGGTGGAGACGTCAAGGTATTGGGTGACGGGGCCGGATCCGTGGATGTAGTATTGGTACTCGCCGACCTACGAGGGTAGTGGCGGGGAACGAGCGTCAAGATTGCAGGCTTGGCATGAGCCGCGACGGAACGCAAACCTGGTTAGCCCATGACCAGTTGTCGAAGTCGGTTGTGGTTGTGTAGTAGTCGAAGTCTCCGCTCCAGAGTACGGTGCCTGCGCGGGCTATGGCGAAGAGGGAAGCGACGAATGCGACGGCTGCTTTCATAATAGACCAAGTGACGAGGGTGTAGGACCAAGCGAGGGACGAATAACGATGCCCAGCGACACCAAGAGCTTATATTTATAATCTTGGGCGGGCGCTTCGGTAAATTTTCCGCAATTTCGACATTCGATCCTTTAGCGTGTGCTATCGACTTTATGAGACTAAATGAGCCGAAGTTGAACAGACCGGCAAGGAGCTTAGGTACCGGCACACAAATCGTAACTTGGAATGTGGACCCGACAAAGACCCCGGCGTGCGACAACTCAAGCGGATTGGTTAACGTTAACGCCGCAAAGCTGGGGCGATGTCGGGTACAATCGGTGATATTAGGGAGTGGTATTCCTCAGCCGCCGGTAAAGGGCCTTTCATGGCCGGGGGGCATGTGTGAAGCCAGACTCAAGGTTGAGAACGGACCAACAAGACCCCGTCCCCCTGGCTAGTTCCCCGTGACCAGTTGATTACCGTAAGTTCCTCACGCGAGTTGATTACCCTGGACGAACTTGCGAAAGACTTGCGGATTGAGGGCCCAAGGTGGCCCTGGCATCATGGACACGAAGCTGGGTTGCAAAAGGGGCGAAATGGGAGGATGTGAAAGGACGGAAGCGGTGTTCTCGTGTACTTTAGACTGTGGTCGGAGATTGTTATATAGTTCGGGGCGATGCGTGTAGCTCACCTGATGAAATTAGCTGCGGGCACGATCGCCCCTCTTAGAGCAGGTGGACATCACACAAGCAGAAACCGGTAATATCCGGAGTACGACCATGCGATGGACATGTGGAAATCACCCTCCGTGTCTGGTGTATGTCCGAATCCGAAAAACGGAAACAGTCTTCTCAGTAGGAATCCTGCTGACTAGGTAACTATGGCAGGACTCTCGGTATCCTGCTCTGCCTTTGAAACTGTCCCGAATATAGTGTGCCATTTCTCACGTATCATAGACGTGCTCTAGGCTAGAGCATTACCGCGCTCGGCTTGTATCATGTTCGGGTTTGCTAGGCGAACACTGGGCACGTACTTTCCGTCATCAGTCTACATACAACAGAGTCCACTCAGGCCTCCCCCGGAATAAAACTGCTAATGTGGTGCCTGGCCATTTCCAGAGAATCGATGTACGCCAAAGAGAAGCGTTTGTATATATTTGAGATTTCGTTGTGCACAAACAAGCTTCAAGTAACAGACCGACTATGTCCTCCTTGACTCTCAAATGCATTGAGAGAAAAACTCGTTTAAATAGACGCAGACGTAAGGAGAGACGCATCCGAGAAGTGATGTACTATTGAAAGGAGCACGGCAGTCAGCAACTTGGGACGACTTTGATAGGTTGGCAAAACTTACGGCCTGTAGTCGCTACCAGCGCATTGTCCCCAGTGAGTCTGAGCAGCGCCGCTGGCAGTGGTGGTGGAAGTAGTGCTCGTGCTTGACTTGGTCGTGGTGGTTGTGGTGGTTGTGGTGGGAGGGTCAGCGACCACTCCGCCAGAGCGCAGGCTGGTGGTGAGAGTGTCGGTCTACCCATTTCAGATCAAAAGGTTAGCGCCTCGTCGATTCATTCAGACAACATGCCGCTCTAAATTAAACAAAGAGTGAGAGGAAATCCCACCTCAACGTAGACCCCAGCAAAGTACCAATCTTCGGTAGCGGTACCCTGATCGAAGGCGAGGACACCCAAATGCCAATCGGCCGAGTTGCTGTAGGTCGTAGCGGGGATCTGGTCGAACACCCTCTGCAAAGGGGCGTTGCCGGTGGAGACCCACAAGCCGACGGTGGAACCGGTGAAGTCGATGTCGAACGCAAAGTTGTACCAGACATCCGGAGTAAAAGGGACGGCGTACTTGGGTGATCCGCTGACGCACCATGTGAGATAACTCTGGTAGGGGGAGATGCCGACCTTGAGTTCTGTGAAGTGGGATTCGAAGAAGGCGACTTGGTGTTCGTAGGAGAAGAGCGGGGGGTTGGTGCTCGACCTCTTCACCGAGAAGTGGTAGTACTTTTGACCCGTTCCCAAGTTGTTATTGGTCTGAGGGATCAGCTCGGTTCTCCAGAAGTCGGAGTTCCACGTGGAAGTCTGGTCGATGGAGAGCTTGAGACCCTTCGACTCGCCAGAGACGCCAGGGTGGGCCCACGCGGTGGAGACGTCAAGGTATTGGGTGACGGCACCAGATCCGTGGATGTAGTATTGATACTCGCCGACCTACGAGGGGAGTGGCCCAGAACGAGGGTCAAGACTACGGGCTTAGCATGAGCCGTGACGGAGTGCATACCTGGTTAGCCCATGACCAGTTGTTGAAGTCGGTCGTGGTAGAGTAGTAGTCGAAGTCTCCGCTCCAGAGTACGGTGCCTGCGCGGGCTATGGCGAAGAGGGAAGCGACGAATGCGACGGCTGCTTTCATAATGGACCAAGTGACAAGGTGTAGGACCAAGCGAGGGACGAGGAATGATGCCCAGCGACACCAAGAGCTTATATTTATAATCTTGGGCGGGTGCTTCGCGATCGGTAAATTTTCCCCAATTTCAACATTCGAACCATTGGGTGTGTGTTATCGACCTTGTGAGACTAAATGAGCCGAAGTTGAACAGACCGGCAAGGAGCTTGCGTACCGGTAGACGAATTCTAACTTAGAATGTGGACCCGACAAAGACCCCGATGTGCGACGACTCAAGCAGATTGGTTAGCGTAACGCCGCAAAGTTGGGGCTATGTCGGGTACAATCGGTAATATCAGGGCATGGTGTTCCCCAGCCGCCGGTAACGGGCCTTCATGATCGGGAACGATGTGTGAAGCCGCTGAAGCGAGACTCAAAACTGGGAACAGACCAAGAAGACCCCCGCGACCAGTTGAGTTCGTCACGTGAGTTCATTACACAGACGAACTTCTTGCGGATTGACGGTGGACACCCAGTTGACGGTGGCATCATGTACGCAAAGCAAGGTAGGAAGAGAGGCAAGATGAGAGGAATGTCGAAATAATAAAGCGGTGTTCTCGTGTACTTTAGACTGTGGTCGGATATTGTTATATGGTTCGGGGCGATGCGTTTAGCTCGCCTGATGAAATTGGCTGCGGGCATGCTCGCTTTTGCTCAGAGCAGGCAGCCATCACCCAAGGGGTCGGTAATTTGCGGAATAGGACCATGCGATGGAAATGTGGGAAATCACCCTTCGTGTTTCATGTATGTCCGAATCCGGACAACGGAAAAACTCTTCTTAGCAGCATCCTATATAGCTAATTATGGCAGGAGTTTATGTATCGTTTTCTGCCTTTGCAACTGTCCCGAAGATGGTGTGTGATTTCTCACATATTAGGGAAGTGTTCAGGGCTAGAACATTTACTGCTCTCCCCTTGTGTCATGTTCGGGTTTTGTTAGGCGGGCACCAGGCACGAACTTTCGGTCATTAGTCCACATAGGACGGAGTCCACTCAAGTCTCCCCCGAAATACTGTGTTGCCTGCTCATTTCCAGAGAATGGGTGTACACCAAAGAAGCGGTTGTATGTTTTTGACATTTCGTTTTGCACAAAAAGTTTCAAGTAACAGGCCGACTATCTCCTCCTCGACCATTACAAGCACTGAGAGAACCAATCATTGGCGTAAGTACAGACCCAAGGTGAGACGCAACCGAATGGTCCACTATTTAAAAGAGCACAACAGTCAGCAACTTGGACGACTTTGATAGGTTGGCAAAACTTACGGCCAGCCGATACCAGCGCATTGTCCGTAGTGAGTCTGAGCAGTGCCGCTGGCAGTGCTGGTGGTAGTAGTACTCGTGCTTGACTTAGTGGTGTAATACGGATTGGTAGTCGTCGTGCTTGTCTTGGTCGTGGTCGTGGTCGTGCTTGTCGTGGCTGTCGTAGTGGTCGTGCTTGACTTGGTGATGGTAGTGGTCGTGCTTGACTTGGAAGTTGTCGTGGTCGTGCTTGACCTGCTGGTCGTAGTGGTGGGCTTGGTCGTGGCGGTAATGGTAGTCGTGCTGGACCTGGAGGTGGTTGGGCTGGTGGTGGTGGTGGTGGTGGTGTAGGTAGTGGAAGGGTCAGCGGCCACTCCGCCAGAGCGCAGGTTGGTGGTGAGAGTGTCAGTCTACACATTTCCAATCAAAAATTTAGCGCCTCGTCCATGAATCCATACAACGTGCCGCTCTAAATTAAATAAAGAGCGAGAGTAAGGCCCACCTCAACGTAGACACCGGCGAAGTACCAATCCTCCGTAGCGGTCCCCTGGTCGAAGGCGAGAACACCCAAGTGCCAGTCAGCCGAGTTTGTGTAGGTCGTAGCGGAAGTCTGCGCGTAGACCCTCTGCAACGGGTTAGAGCCGGTGGAAGCCCACAAGCCGACGGTGGAACCAGTGAAGTCGATGTCGTACGCAAAGTTGTACCAGACGTCCGGGGTGAAAGGGACGGCGTACTTGGGCGAGCCGCTGACGCACCACTGGAGTTGAGTCTGGTTGGGAGAGATGCCTACCTTGAGCTCCGTGAAGTGGGATTCGAAGAAGGCGACTTGGTGTTCGTAGGAGAAGAGCGGGGGGTTGGTGCTTGACCTCTTTACAGAGAAGTGGTAGTACTTCTTCCCCGTTCCCAGGTTGTTGTTGGTCTGAGGGATCAGCTCGGTTCTCCAGAACGCAGAGTTCCAGGTGGAAGTCTGGTCGATGGAGAGCTTGAGACCGTTTTGCTCGCCGTCGATGGCGGGGTTGTTGTACGAGGGAGAGACGTCGAGGTATCGGGTCACGGGACCAGAACCGTGGATGTAGTATTGGTATTCGCCGACCTACGAGTGGTATCGTGGAAGACATTGAGACGGGAAGCTCAGCATGAGACGTGACGGAGCTCATACCGGGTTAGCCCATGACCAGGTGTTGAAATCGTTTGCAGTGTTGTAGTAGTCAAAGTCTCCGCTCCAGACGACAATGCCAGCGCGGGCTGCAGCAAAGAGGGAAGTGACGAATGCGACGGCTGCTTTCATAATGTACGAGTGGAGACCAAGCGACGAGGGTGTAAGACCAAGTAAGAGACGAAGAACGATGCCCAGCGACACCAAGAGCTGATCTTTATAGCCTTGAGCGGGCGCTTGAGAAGATTTACCTCAATGGCGACATTCGAACCTTTGGCTATGTGCTATCGAGCTTGGGAGAATAACAGAGCCGAAGTTGAACAGACTTGCAAGGAGCTTGGGTACAGGCACACGAATCGTAATTTGGAATGTAGATCCGGAAAGGCACTGGCGTGCGACAACTCAAGCGGATTGGTTGGCGTAACGCCGCAAAGTTGGAGCGATGTCGGGTACGGTCGGTATATTAGGGCGTGGCATTCCTCAGCGGCCCGTAAAGCAGGAAGGAAGCGAGAACGGACTCGGAAGATTCCGATCCCAGTTAAGTTCGTCACGTGAGTCCATTATAGAGACGAACTTGCGAAAAACTTGTAGATTCAGGGCGGACACCAAGTCGACCTTGGCATCATGCACGCGAAGCTGGGTTGGAAAAGGGGCGAGATGAGAGAAATGTCAAAGTACTAAAGTGGTGTTCTCGTGTAGACTGTGGCAGGATGTTATTATATGGTTCGTGGAGATGCGTGTAGCTTGCCTGATGAAAGTAGCTACGGGCATGCTTGCCCCTGTTAAGAACAGCTGAACATCACACAAGGGGAGATCAGTAATCTCCGGAATACGACCATGCGATGGACAGGTGGGAAATCACTCTCCGTGTCTGGTGTATGACTGGTGTATGTTCGGGTGTTGCCAGGCAGGCACCAGGCACGAACTTTCGGTCATTAATATTGGTCTACATAGGACGGAATCCGCTCAAGCCTCCCCCGAAATAAAACTGCTAATGCAGTGCCCGCTCATTTCCAGAGAATTGATATACGCAAAAGAGGAGCGTTTCTATATGTTTGAGACTTCGTTGTGCACACACAAGCTTCAAGGAACAGACCGACTATGTCCTCCTCGACCCTTACAAGCACTGAGAGAACCAGTCGTTGGCGCG
Source organism: Tulasnella sp. UAMH 9824 (assembly GCA_019633595.1). Taxonomy (NCBI): domain Eukaryota; kingdom Fungi; phylum Basidiomycota; class Agaricomycetes; order Cantharellales; family Tulasnellaceae; genus Tulasnella; species Tulasnella sp. UAMH 9824. The sequence goes on from WSUI01000520.1 coordinate 18,357, forward strand.
GACACAGGTCCAAGGAGGGACGCAGCCGAATGGTCCACTATGTAAAGGAGCACAACAGTCAGCCACTTGGGACGACTTTGGATAGGCTGGTAAAACTTACTTCCAGCCGATCCCAGCGCATTGGCCGAAGTGAGTCTGAGCAGCGCTGCTAGCAGTGCTGGTGGCAGTAGTGCTCCGGGTCGTGCTTGACGTAGTGGGGTAATACGGGCCTGCGTGGGCCGCAGCGAAGAGGGAAACGACAAATGCGACGGTTGCTTTCATGATGAACGAGAGGAAACCAAGTGACGAGGGTGCAACGCCAAGGGAGGGATGAGAAACGATGCCCAGCCACACCAAGAGCTGATATTTATATCCTTAGGCGGGGGGCTTGAGGAAATTTACCCCCATTTCGACATTGAAACCTTTGGCTGTGTGCTATCGATCTTGTGAGACTAACAGAGCCGAAGTTGATCAGATCTGCAAGTGGCTTGTGTACAGGCACACGAATTGTAGCTTGGAATGTAGACCCGGAAAGGCGCCGGCGTGCGACAACTTCAGCGGATTGGTTGGCATAACGCTGCAAAG
>WSUI01000521.1:0-23667 GCA_019633595.1 Tulasnella sp. UAMH 9824
AAAGCAGTCCGTCAACGATGAAGCCATTAAAGAACGGCTGAAGCAACCGAATACATTGCTCCGTGGCACAGCAGGTATGTATCGATCCACAGCTTTCGCGACCGTCCAAAGTGAAACTGAACAATTCGCTGTCAGAGGTCTCTGTTCTGCTGCATGGTTTGCTCGATCTTAGTACGTCTAGGGGTTTCTGCTCCCTGATTCTTTCAGTGCATAACTCGTCTTTGTAGTGGTGGATCATGCAGTCCAAGTTGTAGACGCGTTCCAAGACCAAATCCTCTACCTCGAGCAAGAAACGCTGCTTCGACCTCAAATGGACTCTGTTAAGCTGTGTTCGTAATTTTTCATATGGCCCATTGTTTTCGTCTTCAGAGTTTGACATTTTCATTTCTCGTAGTACATCTTCTTTCTGCAGATATAACGTTGCACAAGCGCGCATTGAAGCCACTTCAGTCCCTTGTATACGGAATGCGACGCTACGATATGGACCGATGCGTAGCAATCGCGGCCTCTGTCAATGGTTCAAATGCTCCAGATCCTTCGAAAGTGAAGGGATTTTTGAGTTACCAAGCCAAGGTTTATCTGGCTGGTAAGCAGAGTCCACAGCTCGTAGAAGGTTTTGGCGCTGATTCGTCCCACCGAGTGTAGATGTTCACGACCATCTTGAATATGTCATATCATCCCTGGAGATGTTCGAAACCATTACGGAGAATCTAATCAGCTATAGTTTCAACGTTCGTACCAATCATCTTCTCGTTGGCTCATTTCAATCATTGAAGGGGGTTGGGCCTTCTCTAGGTGCTCTCTTATGACATGAACGAAATCATGCGCCGCCTTACCCTGGCCACGCTCATCTTCTTCCCCCTCACGTTCTTATCCGGATATTTCGGAATGAATTTCACTCGATTCTCGGCCATCGAGGGCTCTGATTTCTTGTAAGGACGTTTATCCTGCCTCGCGGCTTATCTGCCGGTTCGGTTAATAATTTAACCGAATACCCCTCCAGGTTTTGGAAAATCGCTATCCCCAGCATGGCAGCGCTTATCTTGCTATTCTGTTGGTCCGACGTCCTCCGTCTCTTCAAATACTTATTTGCAGTGAGGAAACTGCCACAGAAGTTCCACCGGGTGAGTTTCACTTGGCAGCAGTTCCCCATACAGACGGCAGCTGATGGGCAACCCTTCCCGAACTTCATGCAGGCCCACACAAGGATTGGCATTGGGCTTGGTGGGAGTGTCTTGAAGAACCATAGATCAAGGGCATGAAAATGATGGATAGTCTAAACCAAAGAACCGAGGAGTGCCTCTAGCCGTGGGCGTAAATGCATCCTTACATTATCCGAATTCAAAGATGTTTGAGAGTCCATAAGCCAATGACTAGATTCTCCGTGAAATTTGCTGCGCTAGTGCTCCTGGCCGCCTAGATTTCATTTGAAGAAGCTGTCGTCGTGGTCAATTGATGCCTCCATGGGGATGCTTATATAATCACCTACCCTCCGCATTCCGTGTCGGGTGAAAGTCGATTTCCCAAGTCTAACCATATCTCTCCAGTTGAATAGAAGTATCATTCCGAATGTGACGGGGACGGCAATTCTCCAGAAGCTGAATCGAAAAAAATTCCCAGCAGTCATGGTGAGCCAATCCGTGTAAACCGTGGTAGAGGCTCGTCCTAACAGCAACTCGGAATTGTGGATAGACGGCATTTCCTCGAAGTTCATTCCGAAGTAAGATGTTAGGATAGTCAGAGGGAAAAATACTATGGTTGCGAGGGTGAGACGACGCATGGTCTGGTTTGTTGCGTAAGAGAGGGCCTTTCATCGCATATCAGAATCATCGATATCAAGCCTGTACAAGACATGGAAGTCAAGGAAGAACTCACATTGAAGCAGTAGCCTATCAGGTTCTCAGAGATGGTTTCAAATGTTTCGAGAGATGCTAGTACGTATTCTAAGTGATCGTGTACATCTGGCCAAGCAATACCATCGTCAACCGAGAGATGTGCATAGGAAGTCGTCGTGTTCCATACCAGCAAGATATATTTTGCTTTGATGGCTCATGAACGGCACGACATTGCTTGGTTCAGGGTTCCCCTTGGCCGATGCCACTAATGCGGCGCATCGTTCATAGTCGTACTGCCTTAACCCGAAGACAAGGGTCTTGAACGGTGTAAGGGTGCGTTGGTGAAGCGTTACGTCAGCGGAAAGCATATGTACTATGCAATTTTGAGGGTCAATAAGACAAAGGAATCAGGACGAGGGTATTAGGGGAGGAGGTCAACGACGTACGGAGCTTAACAGCAGCTGTACTAGGACGTTCGAGCGTCTCCCGCTCAAGGTGAAGGATCTGTTCGTGGAAGGCATCTACCACTTGGACGGCGTGATCCGCCACTATGAGAAATGGGGGTGAAAGATGAGATGAGTCTTGGACAGGGTCCAGCATAAACGAAGCCGTACTCAAGTCAAGGACAGAGTGGAGAAGAACAGAAACATCTATAGAGTTAACTCAATTCATTAATAGCCTTTTGTGGGTGGGAAACGTAGGGGGACTAACCAGTGGAAGTGCGAAGGAGGCTGGTGGGCTCCTGGAGTCGATCCTTCAAGGATTGATCGTAGACGGAATCTTGCGCTTCATGCAAGGTGATAAATGTACCTAGAAAAAATCAAGCTTTATTCAGGTGTTTCAGGGCGGCGTGTGGGGTGAACAGCATACCATCCCGAAACATGAACATGTAGATATTACGCTCGTGGATGTTGAGTTTCCGTGTCCAATTCGTTCGGCGAGCGATCTTCCTCCGTAATTCGATCTAAGGCAGAATTTTGGATCTCTGAAGCAAGATTAAAGACAAGGGAAGTGCCTACAGACGACTGCGGGGTCATGTGCTGTTTTCTGTGGTGGTCTCCTTCAAGCACAGGCGCTGAAACACTCTGCCATTCATCACCCTCTCGCGATGGGGCGCCTTCTTGAGGCAAGACGAGAGCAAATCCCTTGACAAAAAGCTGGTCTTTGTAATAGTCCACCTAGAATCCACAAGGAGGATAGTTCAGCGGTAGCTAACACGTGTTTAACGGAATCCGGCTTACTTTACTCCGGTAGTCGCGAGAGTGAAGGACGTCTTCCAGAGCTAAGGGATGCTATAAGAGTATTAGTCAGCTTACTGGGAGAAGAATGCATGCCGTGCTCGTACCAATCCTGGGAATAGGTTTTCAGCAACCGTTGATGAACAAGTAAATGCCACGCACCATAGGTCAGACTGAGGGTCCGAATTACGGACCAATCGATGCCTTTGATGTTAATCCACCGGACCTTGGCCCAAGATGGCCTGCTCCGCCCGCTCTGGGTTAGAAGGCTGATGATACCTTGGTTGTCCAACACTTGGTTCGCAACCTTGTCACGGGAATAATCGATGACGTCTACTCGACAATCGGCAGTGATATGAGCATACTCGTCAGAATCTCTCTTGGGATCCACACCAGGTTCGGAACCTGGCAGATTAATGAAAGTCGTGGCATGCGCCGGGTCCGAGACTGGTTCGGAAGAAGTGATATGCCGGGTCTGGATGCACCCGGCCCGGTGGATGCATGGTGCAAGTGACGAGTTCAAATGTTTCCAACGTTCCCAATGTCGTCCGAGAATTGAGTGTGGGTATGCATGGGCATTTCCCCGAGCAGGGCCGACGACTTCGACGAAGCTATAGGGGCGTAATTGATGTCGGAAGCTTTGAGAAAGGTTGAACACCGGGGGCCGTAAGAAGAGACCTGGGATGAGAACTATCTTCAGTATATTGCATCTCCTTTCCTCAGAGCTTAGAAGACATACTGACAGCGTGGCCGATACATGCTGTTATCGACGTCTCCGCTCCCAGGAAGATGGTGGAGACGGAGCCGTTGCTTCGTGCGAACGTCCGGAGATTCGAACCGCGGGAATTACGGCAGGAACGGCCCTGACCCACTCTCCATTTCAAGCCTGACCGCTATGCTTGAATTTCAGACAGCTCAACCACGTCCACTGCCGTCTGGCGGAACCAGGGAGTACCTCCGGAGATGTGGCGGCCACCAAAGTCCAACAACCAGAATGTCGTCAGACCTAAACTTCCTCTCAAGGGCGTCGAATCCGGAAATCCTCGATCATCGCTGTCCCCGCCCGACGTCGACTACCTAGTCACTCGGCTAGATCGGCTGAGCCTGGAGCCCTCTATGCTTCAGTTTCTCTTAGGTAGGTCACGATGCATCTCCTTGGTATGCTATGAAGAGATTTAGAACAGCTTACCGGATGTTGCTTCGCCCGCAGGACGCAATAACGAGAGCGACATCGCGACGAGCCCGGTGCTTCTCCCTGAACTTCTCAGCGTGATATTCAGCTTTTGCTCAAGTAGAGACCTCACTTCAGCTGCCCGCGTTTGCAAGGTTTGGAGCGAGCCAGCTTTGGATTGCATCTGGGCGGACATGACCAGTATAGTGCCGCTTTACAACGTCATGCCCTGCGTCCGCCGGACCATAGACGGGAAAGGATATGTGGGTTGTAACTTCTTGTTATGTATTCACGCACGCTGAAGTTCTCCCGATACAGTGTCTTGCCGACGCTCTCACCGACGAGCAGTTCGACCGCTTTCTATACTACGCGAAGCGCGTCCGCTCGCTCGTCCTCCCAGAAACAGAAACCCCTATCCCAGTCTCTCTGTCATTTGTTCTACACCAAAGGTGTACCATACTGCGGTTTGGTCCTCTCTTCCCCCGCCTCGCTAAGGTCGAATGGGCCATCGACAGTGATGTCGAGAACAGTGTCGTATTCCTCCAAACGCTCCTTCTTCTTACCTCCCCATCGCTCCGCACACTGATACTCTCCCTCAAATCGAAACCTTCCAAAGTCTGTCCCTCAGTCCTCTACGTGTTCGCCTCGTTACCCGACGTCAAGCTCAAGCACTTCAGGTTGACCCTGACCAACGCCTGTTTCGCCGAACACTCTCTCCTACCTCTCATAGACAAACAAAGAGAGCTAGTTGAATTGCGCGCTCCTCAGATCTCGTTCACACCTCAAAGCCTCCGAGACACATTGGCTGACCTCCTCCATCTCCGCCAATTGGACATCTGTATGAGGATTCAGAGACCTGACGTATCGGTGGAGCTGGAGAGCGCTCTGCAGAGCATCGCAGAACTCGGAACTTCAATGGAGACCCTTCGTCTGGGAATCACCCCCACCGCGAAAGCTGCAAGTTCGACATCAATCTGGGTTCCCGTCAGTTCGCTTCGACCTCTCCTCGCATGCAACGCTCTCACCAAACTGGAGATTATCTGCAACAAGGCATGCTTGGGTCCCTGGGGAGCGAACGACGTCGCCGAGATGGGCAAGTGTTGGAGAGACATGGCTGAATTGAGTATTTGTGAAGGTATTGCGCCAGACCAGCACTCCGGCATATGTCTATCACTCTTACCGACATTCGCCGCTCACTTCTCCTCGACCCTAACTCGACTTTGCGTCCCTTTCAAGAACTACCAGCACCATGCGGTCTTGAAACTCGGTGAACACCCTCCCAAGGCCACATTACCGTCCGTCCGCGGAATAGGGTCATTCAACGAGCTCATTGCTGATCCTGAAGCGGCGAAACAGGTTGGGCGATACGTTGTGGCCTTCTGTCCCATGGTGATGACGGTGTACTCAAGGCCTCCGATGAATCCAATGGTTAGGGAGTTGACGGGAGCAATCAACGAGATGAGGAAGGATAAGTGTGGATGTGAGAAGTGCAAGCGCTGAGGGTGAAGCGCGGTGCTGTCTGTGCACCTTTGGTATCAGTGGTTTTTTGTTCGTCGTTCTTTTGGCGGAGGTGTCGACTGTAATGCCTTTGTTGACCGTTTTCCCTACTCTTCTTCGTTCTTGTTCGCGGCCTTTTACTTTACTCTTACTCGATTTGATAAGCTTGATATTGTTTGAACCTGCATAGCATATAGTCCAGAATGTCAGTTCCTGCCCGCTGGCAGAACATTTCCCGAGTCCAACAGGGGTGTGCCTCAGTGAACATAGCGAAGAATCCGTCAATGCCGTTCAAGTAAACTCCGTCTTTGTCCACCCCCATGCCTCCGAAAGAAAAATCCCTTTTGCAAGCCATTAAAGCTACACCATCACTCAAAGAAGCCGCCGAGATCGTTCGAGTCCGACAAAGACTGCCTGGTTCGTGCGACGCGTCCAAGTATCTCCCAATCCGCTCTGATGGCTGATGTTTTCTTTGTTCGTTGGTAGATTTGGATACCGTCCAAGGGTTGCAGAAGTGCTATGAAAATTTCAACAAGATTTGGAGTCAGCTGAAGGACTTGTGGATCAAGAAGGATGAAAAAATGATGGGCGCGCTGTGGTGAGTCTTCACTTCGACTCGTCCTTTATCACGCCTTACATTATGCTCAATGTAATGGAAAACTTGATTGGACTTCGCTTGACTCTCTCATCTAGCGTCATCTTCGGGAAGATGTCAAAGGATGCAATCTTACGTTCAAAGCTGGCCGAACAGGGTTCGTCTTCGTAGCGTTGCGGTTGACTGATCAACCTGACCGGGACGAAGCACAGGCGTGATCCGACTGTTGACCGATGCTCTTCGATATGCCAACCTCCACGCTGTTATCTTACGAGCTCTTTCCATTATGACAGCTCATAGTGGGCCCAAGGAGAGGATCAGTGTTGCTGATAAGGCGGCGGACGACATTATCGAGATCGCGTCGAAGGTCCCATCCGGCGATCCAATCTTTACGTATTGCGTCACGGTTCTGTGCCACGCCTGTGAGTTCTTTTCGACATCAAACTTGAATAACGTTGATTGAAAAGTTGTTCCTTTTCAGCGTTCGGAAGATATAATGTGGACAACACGCCTTCACAACGACAAAGAGCACAAGGGGGAGATGCCAAGCCTCTACTCGAATTAATGACCCGAGCTTCCAAACTACCCGACAGTGACGTAGCAGGGCATGCGTTCTCGTCTTTGACGATGCTGACAATCGACAAGCAACAAGATATACTGGAGAGTCCGGAAGCACTGCGCTGTCTTGTGGGCCACTTGAGGCATCCTGAGCTCACCACCCGTATTGAAGCTTTCAGAGCACTCCTAACGTGAGTACGGTGTACAAACTCGGTATAATAGTCTAACGTGCGAGTGTTTTCTTCAGGATGCATCGCGGCTGCCCAAAAGAGACCATAATGGTTGACCCACACCGCGTCATGATGGCCCGAGAGCAACTGAAGGATGATGACCAGTACAACAAGGCCTTCTTTGATACGGGACCCTATAACATGCTGTTAACCACGTTCCTGACGTGCATGATAGACTATCAGAAAGCGATGATGCAGAATGTGCAAGATCGGGATATGCTTTCGGTAAGCACAGCTCAAATGCCATTCTTCACCCTACACTAATCCATAAATATAGCTCGGAAAGAAGCTGTATGCTCTTTTACTGCGGTCCGAGTGGAGCATTGGCGATGGCGAGTTCCGGGATGACCGCAACAAACCCATAACAGATTTGGGTTTGCCGTACGTGAACTGGCTCGAAGCGCTCCCACTTTGCGTGGCAGCGCTGAGAGCCCAGGATCCAAAGAGCGAAGCCGCTGCTATACTTGAAATGAAGTACGAAATTAAGCACCGACGGTTTGCCAAAGTTCATAAACTGGCCAAAGCCTGGCTGGACGTAAACGAGAAGTGCTCGTATTGTTACTACGCTCTCAGTATGGACCAAAAGAATGACAAGGAGGGGCTACGGTGGGCCAAATTGGTGAGCGGGTTCACTAAATCCGTTACCCGGTACCTAACGTCACTCTCTGAAGGGTCTTCGAACAAAACCAAAGGGCTATATGCAACTCGGTCTCCTTTTCAACTGCTTAGATTATGCAGCACGACTAGGCGTTGACATGTTGGGTGAGCCCTCTTGGCGTATCCGAACCTCTACTCGATGCGCTCGATACTTAACAGCACTTACAGATGACCACAAGGCATACCACGAAGACCCCGAAAAGCACATGAAAACTGCTATTGCATATCTCCACACCGCATTGAAAGACGCCAGGACTTATGTTGACCTCGCACCAGTCGACGACAGACTTCTTCGTCAGGTCCTCTGGCGCTACCTCAGCTTGTTCGTGGCATTCAAAGGCTCGGCGCTCGTAGACCCGGACCTCCGGAAGGTCCTGTTCTACGTAGACCGTCTGAAGCTGGTGGAGAGAGTTTCAAGCATCATTTGGTCTCCCATCATCGGGACAGAGGCCAAACTCACTTGGAGCGTGATCAGTATCACTTACAAATCGGCCGCGGAAGAGTGGGACTCAATCTTTGCTCAGCGATCTCAGCAGGAACCCGCCTCAGCTTCTGAACGACAAGGACGTGCCGCTGAGCAAGATGCCCCAGACGGTCTAGAGGAATTGGTCGCAAATCTAGTCCTTTCCCCCGACCATCATGTAAATCCGGATGAGGATTCTTGGAGAACCCACGCGTTTTCGCTGCATCTTGACGAGCATATGCTAGAAATGTAAGCCTTGCCCTTCTTTCCATGCCTTTCTTACTAAACAAGTGCTAACACTGGAACCAGGATTACATGCTCGTACTGTGGGAACCCAAGCGCCCAAGTGCGGAAGTGTGGTAGATGCGGGGGTGTTCGATATTGCGATCAGTCCTGCCAAAAAGCGGACTGGAAGGTTCACAAGCCCCATTGTAAAGCCGGAGAGGCCGTGAAAGCTTAAGAGCTAAGTATTCGAAGGTTCTGTTGAAGTTGCATATGCCGTATGATGTTCATGAGGTTGACGCTCATTGGAGTGGGCGAGACATGAACGCTGTATTCGAAATATGCCGTGTGTCAAACCCACCCCTCTTAGAGGGGCTTCTCTACATATTTTCTGGTTATGTGTACGCGTTACTCCAGCCGGAATGCCCATGTAGGAATTCTGCAATGGGACGAGCGCTTACAAGGGCAGTTCACATGCGGGCCGTAAAAATACGATACCAGAAGTCGGGCTACTTTACCCCAGTCCTTGTTCGCGGTGTCTCAGCTCCTTTCACGGACAGCTCTTCTAAATGAGTCTTTCGACTCAGAAAACCGCTGGATTGTCTTGGCACGGTTGTTGTCGTGATATAATGCATTGCCCGTTTGAGGTTAGTTCCCCTTCTCCTACGGTGAAATGCCTCAACAGCGAGCCCGCCATCGGGACCACTGAGCCCGACGGAAGGATCGTAAAGCTCGTGGCTCGTGGGCTACCTGCTCCGCCTTACTGATCCTTAATACCGTGACCCGCCAGCATCCCCCGACAATCACCAAGTTAAACGGATGCGAGTTACATCAAAGATGTTGCCGTATTCCAATCTGTCAAAGAAGTCTGGTGCAGCATCCTCAGAACCTATTTCCTCAGCACCTATTATTTCCCTTTCCAGAGCATATCATAAAGCCGGAAGCTCGTCTGCGGGTCTCTGGAAGCCGGGCTGACCGTTTGGTCACTCGGTCCCGCGATTCCAAGGTCGTCATAATAATCCAGGGTAATGGGCACAGGCAACTTGGGACAGGTCTGTGAAACAACCAAGCCGGGATTTTATTTGCGCCAAGAAACTGGGGGTAGGGGCGACCCGGGTGTTCGGGGTGGCCGCTGTTGAAGGAAGGAAGTCTTCGTTACACCCGATAACGACGGTGCCGAGTCGGTGCTTTGGAGACTCAGCCTCCAAGAGGAAATACCATGGCTTTCCGGGAGTTTAAAGCTTCGACATTATAGAAAGCTGTGGAGAGATCCATTCCTTGCTGGCCCACAAATCGCAGCACGCGGTATGTTGCAGACCGCTATCCTGGACCCGACCATGAAATCTGCTTTTCGTGCTCTACAAGGGCGCCTGAGCGACCGAGCAAACGGATCCGGCATACCATAGCATTCCTACGGGCTGTGGAGTTTTAACGATGAACATGTATGGCGAGGGTTTACTGCTGGGCTGGGAAGTAGATTACTTGTCCCAGCTTGGTGGTTTCAACGAGGACTTGTCTCAGCGTCGGAGAAATAGGGACGTACAGCAAAACATGACGCCCCAAATGATCTAGACGAGTTGGTCGGAAAGTCGGCCCCCGTCTTGATGGGCTATAATTGGGTGCCTATAATCGTAATATCCAACGCGCGTCAAACCCTATCGATCATCGAGTACACATATCTGGCTATGGATACGTGTTGTTTTTGGCCGAGACGCCCAAGTGGTGATTTCCAGTGAGGCTGGCGCTAACCCGGGAGCTGACACGGCCGGAAACGGAAATAACGCACCAAGAGCCAGGCCCACTTGCACCAATCCTCGCTCCTCCGGCGTTCAAGCTCCTTTTCTCACACGGGACTTCTCAATGACTCTCCCAACCTAAGTAACTCGTGGAATGGCCTGGAACGATCCTTAGCTCGATATTAATACTTTGGCCACCTCAGCTAAGGCCCCTTCCCCTCCCCACCCACCTCCTTTACAATGTCTCAGCAGCGAGCCCGCCACCGGGCTCAACGCACGAGATTGAAAGACCATAAATCTCGTGGGTCACTTGAAGATCTATTTTTGGCCTTACTTGATACTAACGTCGTGACCCCCTCTAGCATATTCCCGGCAATCATCCGATGCAGACGCGAGGTACCTCGGGGATGTTACCGCATTCCAACCCATCGCCGACCTCATGACTGAGGAAAGCACCGTGAACAGCGTTTGGTGCAACATCCTCAGCACCTATTATTTCCCCTTTCCGGAGTATATCATTAAACCGGAAGCTCGCCTCGGTATCGGTGGGCGGGCAGACCTCCTGGTTACACGTTCACGCGACTCCAAGGTCGTCATGGTCATCGAGGGCAAGAAAGCCGGAGGGGCCCAGGCGACTTGGGACAAGTCCGTGAAACAATCGACCAGATACTTTAATCCTTTGTATAAACTCGGCGTCGGAGCGACGCGAGTGTTTGGAATGGCGGCCATCGGGAGGAAGGTCGCCTTCGTTGCGCCTAACGAGTACGGCGCAGAGTCGGTTCTCTGGGGGATTAAGGTCCAGAGAGGGAAACCCATGTCTTTCCGAGGGTTCAAGACTCTTGACATTGTAGAAGATAGTGCGGAGATCCATGCTTTGCTGGCTCATATATCGGAGTGTGCGGTAAGTTGGAGAATGCAATTCCGGTTGTCCGCATGAAATCTAACTGTCGTACCCTAGAAGGACGTCTAAACAACCGATCAAACAGAATTCAACGCAGTGTACATAATATTCTTACGAACTGTAGTTTAGGTGTTTAACGATATATATGAGGCTGCCGAGCATATCGCTTGTTCCGTGAAGGGTGACACAACTGAACCGACCAACATCCAAATGCAGTGTATCAGGGACAAACCATAAATTACAGAGTCCGAAGAAACATAAAATCCCAGAATAAGTCATACACATCCGTCTAGAACACGACACCAAGAATGACGACCGTGACGTAGTCATTAGATGCTCCTGTGGTCCGGGTCTTACCTTTAATACCTGTAGAAAGTCCGTCGCCGACTCCCAGATTCATTCAGAGCTTCCTGCAGAACACGCTCTCGTTTGCGGGTCCTTCTTTCTCCCACTGCCTAACCAAGTTCTCGACTTCCTCCCCAGCCGCTCCATTATTGCTGCTCAACGTAGAACTCCTACTTCTCCTCCCCTGCCGGAGTCCAGGGGTTATAAGCGGAATTGCTGGACCACATGAGAGATTTGCTTGGGATGCAGCAGTCGTACTCGGGAAGGTGAAGTAACCGGTTGTCCCTTCCTTGAGTCTTGGAATGCTTCCAATTGAAGCAGGTGACACGGACCCAGAAGGCGCGAGCGAAACAGACCCCCTTGCACTTGTGGGATGTGAGCCCGGGGTAAACGTCCAATCTGCTCCATCGTCGGTCTCCGTATTCGAGGGTTCTCCCAGAGACCACCCTCCTTTCTCTCCCTTACCTCCAACGTGTAGGGGCGTGAAGCTATGTAACGCACCCAGGCCGGTCCACCTTCGCGAATGGCGTCGCTGGGATGAAGGAAGGGCGAGATTGCCGTATAGAGGAGTCCGCGGTCCATCCACACCACTGGCAGGCAGCGAAGTTGCAGATTGAGAACGGGGAATAGATAACGGGGTGGACGATATGGCTTGAGGTGAAGTGTATTCGGTCTTGACGTTCGACCTCTTTTCCTCCTGTTGGTATGCGTCTGTGGCCTCATCCTTCGGTGGCTCAATCGTGATAGCCAAAGCCTTCTTCTCACCAAGTTCTTCCTCTCCGTTCTCGTTCCCTTGCGTAGTTGACCCTCCTTTGTCACCAACAAGGACCTCATCCTCCACTTCGCCCATAGAGTCGACCACAAACATCTCCCTGGAATCTCCTCCGCCAATCTCCTCATCAACACGCGTTTCAATAGCATCCTCGGCGGCTTCCTCGATGGTACTGTCTCGGGCTCGGGGTGTGACTTCGTCCTCCTCTTTAATCGTTGCGGGAACACCATGTCTCGCGGATGTCGTTAGAGCCTCCTGGGTAGCTTCGTATGCGGGGATGGTATGCTTGACGAAGACTCCGCAACGTTCGTAGGCTTTGCCAGCCGGTTGGAGCCAGGTGAATGTTTGAAATACGTGGACCTTCCCAGAGGTGTAACAAGTCTCTCAGTTAGCTCAAGCACCAGTAACGAAATGAAGGCGACTGCTCTTCACTCACCGCATCCTCGTAATACTCAAACATAACCGGAACCCCACCCTTCGCGGCTTTATGCGCCAACAACGTGCACTCGTCTCTTAACACCTCCGCTCCGCCGCACTGAATCAACAGCGGCGGCAACAACCTAGTCCTCCCTTCCTTCTCGTTCACGTCGTACTTGGCGAACAACGGACTGACGTACGGATGCGTCGCCAACCCGCTCTTCAGCCCCTGCTCACCGAGGTAGCATCGGACGGGGTCCAAGTGATCTCCCGGTTCGGGCAACGACAAAACGTCGTGTTGAGCGTTTGTTTCCCAGCTCCGCGTGGAAAGCGTCAAGTCGACCCAAGGCGACATGAGGATCGCTCCGCATGGAAGGGGGAAGTTGTTATCTCGGAGGTAGAGGAGGGTCGCAAGCGTGAGCCCGCCGCCGGCGGAATCGCCCGCGATGATGATGTGAGAAGGTGGAACTTGGAGCTCTTTGACGAGGTGGAGGTAGGCGAGGACTGCGTCTTGTAGTGCACCTGGGAAGGGGGTTTCGGGTGCAAGGCGGTAGTTGAGAGCTGTGGGGGAGGCGGCACAGTTTGCATTTATTAGTGCGAATAATAAGGACGTGGCGAGGAAGATACGCACCAAATACGCGTAGTCCACAAGCCTTTGAGAGGTTGACAGTAATCAACCGATGAGTCTCGGCGCTACAAATGTAGTACGCTCCTCCGTGGAGGTATAGCATAACCTTCTCTCCAGCGCCTTTATGCTTCGAGTCAATGTAGCCCATCCTCCTGCTCTCCCAAATATGCCTGTCGACAATCCACTCTCCGTTCAGAACCCGAGTTCCATCTTCGGCGGCATCCAACTCCTTGAGCACCCCAGGCAGGCGCTGTTTCTGGACGCGAAAAGCTACGCGCCGGATGACGAACGACTTGGGGACCGGAACGCGTTCGACGAGATCCATGGCTTGTCGAATGATCCACCAGTTCGTGAGCTCGGAGTGTTTGTTAAGATTTTGCGTGAATGCACTTAGGATCGTCATCTAGGGACGCCAAGACAAAGCAAATAAGGGTCAGTGGAGCTCTGGGCAATACCGCCGGCAACGGAAGCAGGATGCAGGAAGTAAGAAGGTCACGTGGTACGCGGGGCAAAAGCAAAACGTTTTGCCTTTCCCCGCGTCACCAGACGTCACGGGCTCGTCAACGGTGATGGTCGAGGAGGGCACTGTGAACTCACTTCTATGCTCCAAGAAGGAAGCTTGGGCCCAAAGAGGAAGTGGTGCATGATGGCTTTCGACACCTGAAAAGCTGTCGCCAGCGCGGTCAGTTCACACTCGAATCGCGGGATAACGGGCGTCCTACCTCTGGTATTGAGAAACCAGCACAGCTTTATAACAGTTATCAGGCTCCAAATGTTGTGAGGTTGTTTTTGAGGCCTCAATGGGTTGATTCGACTGCCTGGAGGTAGCATTCCAGAGGAGTCGAAGTGTTGCAGGGCCTTTTCGAGGGCAACCCTGTCCTCCCATCCATACCCCTCTTCCTCTGACGTTGTACGGCTCCCATCAAAGCCGAGTATGTATAGAGCAAGTCGGAGGGGAATACTCCAGGGCCAAGTGATGAGATTGATCATTATACGTAAGATCTTGCGCACGTATGAATTGGATGCTGAAGCCCCCGGGATGTAGTACCACGGAACTTGATTAGTACCATTAAGACTATCGGAAGGTTGAGAATAGGTCATGATTTTTTGTGGTAGATGGGCGTAGATATGTACAAGAAGAGGGAAAGACCCAAGGGGTAGAGAGGTGAACGAAGGGGGGTCGGTATTCAACCGTCGCGAGGCAGGGGTAATTTGGTGGAGGCCTTTGAGGCTTGCACGAAACGCCTTCATGCGGATCTACCGTCGGGGAAACTCAATCTGTCCAAACGCGCCGATTACACTATCAACGCACACGGGTTCTGACGACGGTTCTTTCATGTGAATACTGGCCAGAGGAGATGCTGCTGTCCCCTATTCGACAACGACTGTTAGGAGGACAGGCCCGCAGGTACTACGAGAGGAAACTCAATCCCCAGGAAAGCTACGCCACGATGCACGATTTCCCCTCTGGTATCCAAAGTCCGAGATCGGATATGTCGGGACCAAAATGACGGCGCGTCTCACGGATTCGAACTGATTTCTTCTACAACGCTCACACGCAACCACTTCATTGTTTGGATCGAGCCGCGCCCAAATGTAAGCGTTGTACGATCATCCGGGTACAAATCTCGTGAAGCCATTTCTGCCGCTGGGAGTGACAGTATTACGTCATGTCGGCATCTTCGCCATCCCACATGGAACAGCCCGATCGTCCAAAGATCCTTCGACTACATAGGATCAATGGCCGTTCCCTACAAAATTCCGGCGCCATCGACGATCCGTTCGAGAATGCTTGGTTCTCTTTATGGTCTCTCGGTCGGCGACGCCCTCGGAGGACCATACCAATTCGAACACCGAGGCTGCTACACGCCCTCGGGAGAGATGGAGGAAGGCCGCACTTGGAACACCAAAGACATCACCGACGACCAGAAGCCTCTCCCCAAAGGGAGTTGGATGGACGACACAAGTTTAGCACTCTGTCTGGCTGAGAGCTTGAGGGAGAATAACGGCTTCGTGTGGACGGATGTTGCGGACAAATGGTGCGCATGGAAAGATGACGGTAATCAAAGCCGCTCGACGTGACTCTTGGTTCCATTAAAGTTCTTTCCCTTGCTTCAAACAGCACCGTCAGGATATATGTCCGTCATAGGAGAATACTTCGAGATCGGAAGCACTACCCGACAAGGCCTCTTAGAGTACACATATCGCAAATCCCTCAGCCAACCACTACCCGCAACTGCACCGCGGGTCAACGATCAAGTACATATGGTAACAAACGGCCCAATCATGCGAATCGCGCCGGTTCCAGTGTTCTTCTGGAATCCTTCCACTCCATCCGAACTTTATGACGCCGCAGCCCAATCGAGCTACATCACGCACGGGGCGGCCGCCTGCGTGGACGGGTGCGTTCTCATGAGCGCTTTCATCGTCGCTTTCTTGCGAGCACCCGAAGAGCGGGGCGTAAAAGAAAAGAAGGAGAAAATCCTCAACAAGGACTTCCGTTTGGAGGGTTACTTGGCCGCCTCAAGTGACTCGGCCGCAAGTGCTCCCCTATCCGAGCGCCTAACTTCGACTAAAATGCGACCCGTCCGTGTCGAAAAAACGTACAAGACTAAAACAGTTGATGAGATCCGTTGTTCTGGATCTGCTGTGCACACACTAGAAGCTGCCCTTTGGTCGCTCTGGCATACCGAGACTTACGAAGAAGTATGCCATCCGCTTTCTCTTCCTTCTCTTCACCCCAATGAGCCTCGTCTACTTATCCAAATACAATTAGGGTCTCCTGAAACTCCTCCCACTCGGCGAAGACGTCGACACGGTCGGTGCGGTGTACGGCAGTATGGCAGGGGCGTGTTATGGGTTGGAGACAATACCTCAACGATGGCTGAATGACTTGAATAAGAAAGAAGTGCTCGACGAGGTATATGGTGGGTTAGTGGATGCTTGTGGGCCAAAAAGTGAATGAATGAATATACGGTAAGAAATGAAATCACAAGAGACAGTTAAGCACCCAAGCCCACTGAAGAAGTCGTGCTTCGTTCGATACCGATATCTCCAATACGCCTGTACCGAGACTCTATGATAGTGAAACATTCATTCATTCTGATTGATAGGCTCGAAGATCAATTCCTTGGGATGGAATGAAATGGCATCGGATGTTAATATTGCGACGCTAGCGGTTCCCTGTCCCTCTGCTGTGCTTCACCACGTGCACACTCACCACACTGGAAGCCTCGCACTGGTACACAGGATAAGTATGGGGACGGCTTGTGAATATTAAATGAGAGTCGTGTAGGAAAGTAAAAACCCTGACATCGCCTGCTAAGGAAGAATAATGGCAAGTCTCTGCACTCAGGCTTTGCTGGAGAACGCCACCTCAGAGGGACGACTTACAGCGTAGGGTCTCGATAACGTCCAACTTTCCGCTCCGTAAACTTGATGCACTAGCTCTGAAAGCAGTGAGTATCTCACAGGGTGTATTTTTCATGAACGTCAAAGTAGCAACGGAAACGGAAGGAAGGATGAAATCGTACTGCTGCTCGGCGCGTACGAGTCGGGCGGCCTCTCGCGTGAGTCGGGTATCCCAGTCTAGGCGCACACCATATGGGCCTCGCCACATTAACTTTAGCAGTTTAACTCCATTCGAAGGTGCGACCTAGTTCGTCCACAAAGATCGTTAGAGAGGTCCTAGTGGCGCAAAAAGCAGAAGCTGAGGGTTGCATTCACGTACATCAAACTTGACAATACCCTCGGAGGGAGTCTCCGATACGCGAAAAAGAACTCTCTTTCCTGTCGATCCCGGTATGATTTCGTGTCCGGATCCGAAGCAGAGATACTTGTCATTGTCCCAGAGGATCGGCGGAGATCCAGAGTCCCGAACTTTGATGTAACCTTCCCAATTGCTCGGCGACATGTGCGGGGACAACGGACCCGTGGAGGAGGGCATAGGGGTCGTCCGAGTAGGGACGGAGCCCGTGATGATTGGTTGAGTCCACGTCGGCTCGAGTTGAGTCAGCGCTCGTTTAGGCTGACTCGATGCCGGCGCGGACTGAATCGACGCCGGCGCGGACTGCGTCGATGTCGGTGTAGGATTTGCTCTGGGTTTACGCCGTTTCCGTCGACGCTCAGGAGGAGTCTCAGCAGGTGCAGTCGAAGAGGTCGGGACCACCAAACGGTCACCGAATCTATCTTGCGATATTCAGCACAAGAATTCTAAGATACTGGCAATTGGCTTACACTCCGGGAGGATCCGGAACGATATCCGTGGACTCAGCTGGATATTGTTCCAACAAAGCAGCCCGCAGCCTGATCCAATCGGAAGTTATTTCGTCGCCTTGTCGAACATACCAGCGCAACGCCTGACCGGTAATGCGAGTAGAAGCTAGCGCCGCGATCCAGGCCTTATCGTCAGTCTTGTCCTGGTGGAAAGCTTCTTTCTGGATAGACATAATCCATTCTTCACATTCGATACCGTCTTTGCCGCTCAGAATTAAGATATCTAATTAATGTTGATGGTTGGTGGCAGGTGCGGGGTGAAAAAAAGGTTGATATCGATTACACTTTCCTATAAAGGCCTTACATACCTCGATTCCGGTCCCCCTCAGGACTCATATTGAAGGTGGACAACCACAAATAAAAGAAAGATGTAACCTTTTGAATGTAGTTACCTGAGGTTCGTTGCGAGAGTCGACTTCGTCAGCACGATGGGAACGGGCTCAAGGTCGGCGATCGGTGGTGGTTCAAGCCGCGTGGTCATCATGTGATCCTCTCGCCTCATAATGGTTCTACAGTTCAAGTTCGATAGTTCTCAAGGCTGATATACTGATTTTATAGCTAGTCGCTGGGCCAAACCGCCCTTTCGCTCCAGGTAAGCTTGAAGGCGGAGCAGCCGCTACGTTGGGACGAAAGTCCTACTGGGAGGGTAGAGGTTTCAAAAGCATCCGGAATCGGAAAAGAAGTCGGAGTATTTGCGAGCGGCTGAAGAATGGAGCGTAAAAGAAAAGAAAGTGGAAACCCTCAACAGGGACTTCCATTTGAAGGATTACTCGGTGATCGCCACCCCAACTGACTCCGCCACAAGTGCTTCCCTCTCCGAGCGCCTGACTTCGGCTAAAATGCGACCCATCCGTGTCGAAGAAACATATAAGACCAAATTAGTGGATGAGATCCGTTGTTCTGGATCCGTCGTGCACACGCTAGAAGCCGCCCCTGGATCGCTCTGGCATACCGAGATTAATACCTACGAAGAAGTATATCCCCCCTTTCTCTTCCTTTTCTTCACCTCAGTAAGCTTCGCCCACTAATTCAAATACACTTAGGGTCTCTTAAAACTCCTCCCACTCGGAGAAGACGTCGACGCGGTCGGGGCGGTGTATGGCGCTCAGGCGAGGGCTTGTTATGGATTGGGAGCGATACCCCGAAGGCGTATGAATGACTTGAACAAGAAAAAGGTGCTGGATCAGGTTTACGGAGGGCTCGTGGGAGTTTGTGGTCCGAAGGACGCTTGAGGAGTGACGCGTGTGGAGGGTTTCGATAAATGAGCAGCTCCGTCAGGCCTGGTCAACAGTTGACCGATTATGATTTGGATGACAGCAAGATTGCTGGCAAGTAATGTAAAATCCACCATGTCTCTTCCTGCTTCTTACCCAATTTCACTGATTCGTGGGGATATATGTTAATTCCTATTGGAAGTTCTCCCATTAGAATAACTCACGTCAGCACCCATCTGGGAAAACTCACGGCGTCGTATACGTTCTGGTATGCACGGCAAAGTTTGTAAAGCTGGGGATTACTCGTGAATACCAAACTTGACCCCGAAATGAGGGGATAAAGCCGTTCGGGTGTTGCTGTGAATGAGCATGCTGAATGAGAAGCGCGATTGGGTGAAGGTTCTGGCCTGGAGAACGCACTTCCGTGATATAATTCGAAAATTCCACTTCTTAAACTGGAAACCTTCACGTAGAACTGGCTAGTACTTCTAAATGTCCATATGCTAGTTGCGAAGACCGATCGACTTGTCAGAATGGCAGCACTAAACCGGTGTAGTCGTCAGATAACCAAAGGAACAAGCAAAGGACGAGCGACGATGTCTCACGGGGGATCATTCGGGTAGTAAGGCGAACTCCAACCCAGGTACAGCGGTCCTGAATTGAAGGCCTGTGCGACAGAAGCCCGCGTTTCTGAGTGGACAAGGATACGAAATGGGAATGAATACTACTCACCGACACGCCGCCGGTGTACTCGTAGCTCCCCAAGTCAAATTGGAAGAAGAGCCCGCTATTCGAGCTTGTTGAACTTGGGACGAGGTCGCCGTTGTAGCTACGTTCCAGATAGGTCTCCCATGAATCAGGCCCGCTCCAGTATCTGATTTTGATGTAGCCGCCTGTATAGGGCGACTGGGCCGTAGGAGTGGGAGAGCTTGTCGTAGCTGTCGGTGCGACAGGCTGGCTGGAGGTACTTGAGGATAATCTGCTCATACGCTCCGACAGCTGAGCCTGGGCGATGGACTGTATCTCGGCTCTCGATACGCTAGGCTGACTGGGTGTGGTTGTGGGCCACCACTTCGGAAGTTTCGGCCCGGAGTCGGAATTACCTGTCGGGGATAAAGTGAGGGGGAGGGGAAAGGATCTGACGGGGGAAGATGTGTTACCAAAAAATCCACCTTCTTCTCTAGAGATGGCGGTCGAGGAACTTGTAGGCCAGATCGGTGCGCTTGAGGACGAACTACTCGCACTCTCCCAGACATCAAAATTGGCCGTCAGAGATGATTTGGCGGGAAGCCTGGCCCTATTAGACGCATATGTGCTGCTAGGAGGTGCAGCGGGAGGAGTAGGGACAGACGAAGGAGTCCTACGCCTATGTAGAGGATTTTCAAGTCAGTTGCGGATGAACCATGCGGAAGGCCAGCTCAGGGGGCACCAACGATGTCATCGCCTCCGGTTCGCGATCCACAGGCTCATGACGATACTCGTTCAAGAAAGCGGCCCGTAGTCGAAACCAGTCGGAGGTCGTAGACTCGCTTTGTGTGCAGTACCAACGTAGCGCTGCACCGCTGAGTCGGGTAGAAGCGAGTGATGCCATCCACTCCTTGTCATTACTTTTGCCCTGTGAAAAAGCTTCGGTTTGGATGGATTGTATCCATTCTTCGCACTCCGCACCATCCTTGCCGGTAAAGATAAAAGGATCTACGGGGGTTTCCTCAGTGTATGTAATGATGAACCAAGGTTGGTCCATACCCGAGTTTACGACCCCCGCACCTCCCATTTTTGAGTATACCTGCTGGCACGTTTGAGGCGAATGACGCCTAAGGTTCGTATAAGTAGCTGGATCGACGGGGTGGCAGGCTTTCGCAAAACTTGAGGTTTGAGGGGGCTCAAGCTGGTGGGAACTCCGATGTTTACGTACTCCGAACAAGACACGCGACGGCATCGGGCAAGGAGGGCACGAGATTCAGCCGCTCGCCGAGGGTAGACCTAGAGGTCAAAACCTAAAGCACAGGCCAAAGCTCGAAGAACGGAGGTGAAAGCGTATGTCGCAGCGTAAGAGCGAATAAGGTCATCGCACAACATACTATGTTGTGAGCTAGGTGGCCGGGCCAAACCGACCCTGCACTCCGAGTGAGGTCGAAGTCGAAGCCGCTACGGCAGTCGGTATAATCATCCAGTTATGTAAACCTTTTGAACGCGCCCAGAGTCTGGGCGTAAGTTCGAGGTACAAACTTGGTGGCGATGGGAATGTGAACGTTACGTAATGTTTGGCATGTCGCCTTATCCAATTGCAATAGTCACCGTCTTCGACCGTGACCCCGCTTGGATAGCCTTTCATATTGGCAAGCACCCTCTGTTTGAGGCTTGTGGCCCGATAGAAGAAACTGACAAGTTCTGGACCACCATATGGTCTTTACTCCCTTTGAGACCGATTGTCCAAGGATCGTTCAACCACATCAAAAGAAAGATGTCTGCCCCATACAAACTTCCAGCACCATCCACGATCCGTTCGAGAATGCTTGGTTCAGTGTATGGTCTTTCCGTTGGCGATGCGCTCGGCGGGCCGAATGAGTTCCAGCGGCGGGGCACCTACACTCCCTCGGGTGAAATGGAGGAAAGCGACACTTTCCGCACCAAGGTCGGCAAACCTCTCCCAAAAGGGAGTTGGACGGATGACACAAGCATGGCGCTATGCTTGGCTGAGAGCTTGAGGGAGCGTAAAGGATTCGTGTGGGCGGATGCCGCCGAGAAATGGTGTGCGTGGATGCATCGAGGTACGCAACGCATCTGAATCGTACTATGGGGGGCTGTATTCTTTATCAAGCCATGTGCCCGCTCCCGCCACCTACAGGTTACATGTCTGTCGTAGAAAAATGCTTTGACATTGGGACTACCACTCTTCAAGGTCTCATTCTATTCGAACAACTCAAATCCCTCGGCCAACCACTACCCCCCCCCCCCCCACGGTTCAACGATCTGCCGAATAAGGAGGGAAATGGTTCCATCATGCGACTCGCCCCGCTCCCGGTATTTTTTTTGTAACCCTTCCACTCCATCCGAACTCTACGACGCCGCGGCGCAATCGAGCTACGTCACGCGCGGGACCCCCGCTTGTGTGGACGGTTGCGTTCTCATGAGCGCCTTCATTGTCGGTCTCTTGCGAGCGCCTGCAGAGTGGAGCGTAAAAGAGAAGAAAGAGAAGATACTCAACAAGGATTTCAGCTTGGAGGATTACTTAGCACCACCCGCCCCAAGCAATCCGGTCCCGAGTGCTGCCCTCGCCGAGCGCCTGACCTCGACTCGAATGCGACCCACCCATGTCGACGAGACATACAAAACCAAAATGGTCGATGAAATCCGTTGTTCCGAATCCGTTGTTCACACTCTCGAAGCAGCGCTTTGGTCACTCTGGCAGACCGAGGAGGTACGTCTCGCCCCTCTCTCCTCCCATGCCTCACTCCGGTGAACCTCGTTCATGACTCAAATATAATCAGGGTCTCCTGAATCTCCTTCCACTCGGAGAGGACGTCGATACAGTCGGAGCAGGGTACGGGGCTATGGCAGGGGCGTGTTAGGGGTTGGAAACGATACTCCAACGGTGGCTGAATGACTTGAACAAGAAAGAGGTCCTTGACCAAGTGTACGGTGGGCTAGTAGATGTTTCTCTGCCAAAGAGTGAGTGAAAATATACATGTCAAGAAATGAAAACACCAAAACCATCGGGCACTCTGTCTTTCCAAAACACCTTATGCTCCGTTCAGTCTTGCCATCGGTAATGGGACGATGACTGGGACACTGCCATAGTAAAACTCTCACTATTCTTGGTCGATAGGCTCGAAAATCAATTGCTGAGAATGGAATGGTATTGGATGTGAGGACGCAAGCTGCTTCCTATTTCCCCGCCCTGCTTGAGTAAACTCACCACATCATCAGCTCCCTTCAGGACTCTGCGAAAAGTATGAGGAGAGCTTGTGAATATCAAGGTAGCGTTGTATACGAAGCTGGAAACCTTGGAGTCGAGTGCTACAACATAATGATGGAGGGTGATGAGGCATTTGGCGCTTACTGGAGAAGGGAGCCACCTTACAGCCTATGGTATGAATTACGTCCACCTTTCCGCTCCTTAAACTCGCTGCACTTGCTCTGAAAGTACTGAGTGCCTCAGAGTCAGCATCCTTTGAGAAACTCAAAGTTGCAACGCTAAAGAGGTAGCAATGGAATCATTATCGAGCTTAGAGGTTACGAGAGTAAATAACCTCTCACGTGAATCGGGGAAGGCCCGCAACGCGGTATGGACCATGCCAGTGTAACTTTGGCAGACCCCCATTTGACCCTGAAATCTAGTCCATCCGCAAAATAATTAATGGCGAAAAAAACAGAAGCTAGGGGTTGCCTACTCGTGCATCGAATTCGACAATACCATTCGAGGAGACACCCGATACGCGGAAAATGGCTCTGTTTCCTGACAGTCTCGGGGCGATTTCGTTGTTGGATTCGGAGCAGAGGTAGTAATCAGTGTTCCCGTCCAACGATGAAGATGCAAGGTTCCGAAATTTGATATAGCCTTCCGAATGCTTTCGCGGTATATATGGGTATAATATACTCATGCGGGAGAGTAAAGGTGTCGCAAAAGCGGGCACAGAGCCAGTTACGAGCGGTTTAGGCAACGTCGGCTCGAGTGGAGCGGGCACTAGCTTGGGTAGAGGCGAGGCTGGTTTGGAAGTCGAAGTTTGTGGTGGCTGAGGTGATGGTGTCGCAAAAGGGGGCACCGAGCCAGTTACGACCTGTTTAGGCAACGTCGGCTCGAGTGGAGGGGGCACTGGCTTGGGTAGAGTCGAAGCTGGTTTGGAAGTCGAAGTTTGCGGTGGCCGAGTTGATGTCGGCGTGGATTGAACCGATGTCGGTTTTAGCTGAGT
>WSUI01000522.1:0-13215 GCA_019633595.1 Tulasnella sp. UAMH 9824
CTTCGCGGATGAAGGAGGTATTGGGAGCTTGAATGACGAACACGTGAGTCGCCCAAGACGTAAGATTTCCAGGTAAATCATGCTCGCCTACCTCCGGTTTTGTGACCGCCTCAGTCACACTTCTCCATGCGGTAACTGCTGGCATTCCGAAAGCCGTGCATTCGATGGTCAAATCCGTTACGCATGGGTATGCACTTGCAAACAGGACGAAGAGAATGACAGACAGCCAAATGCCCAAAAAGCTACCTGCAACCTGTGCCCAAAATTGAGATGCCGGAGAGGCGCCTAGTAGATGGCCCGTTTTCAGATCTCCGACCATGTCAACCGAGTGGGAGGCTGCTTGCGAGGCCAAAGCGCCAGCTGCACAAGAAGCTTTGAGTGCTAAAAGCTATCGCGATACACTGCTCGTGCGCACCAAGGAGGTTAGTCTTTTGTGCTTTCTTGACGTCAATACCTTGCCCTTTTGTAATACCACCGATGACGAGCTGCGAGGCTTTTGCGATGGTCCCAACTGGATTGACGTCAGTTGTCCCAGAGCTTTGGACCCCAATAAACGAGAACACAAAAGCCAGGAATAGAGCGACGATTCCGACGGTGGCGTCCATGTCACTGTGGGATATTATCCAAGATCAGCCCACGTAGCTCGGCCGACGAGGGTGTAGCTCTTACAAGGATAATTTACCGACGATCAAAGTTGCAAGGCTGGAGATTATCAATCCTCCAACCCATTGCCACGTTTTGATCTGCTCGTGGGGAGGAGCTGGATCTTCAATCTCCTCCTGCGGGACAGATGAAGGACGTCGTGATAGGGACTTCGAACCAAGGAGACGAGCGATTGCAGCTCGGAAACCGCGGTAGAACATTGGGCTTGACCACAGAACTTCCACAAAAGAATAGACTAGCATAACCATTACCCTGTTAGAGTCAGCTCATGACTGCCTGGTAAGGTTTAGGACGTCGCTCACCCTGGCCAAAGCATCCAATATCGCGGCGATGGGCTATTGATTAGGTCTTTCGAAGTCATAGACACTGGTTAAGAGAGCAGTTAGCTCAATGACAGTCAGAACGACATACGTGCATCTTTCAGGCTCACTGTAATTCATGTAACCAGGATAATTCTCAGCGTCAATGGGCTGCCCAACTGCCGCCCCGGTCCAAACGGTCAGAGGACCTAACACGCCCCAGGCAAGTATGGTTCCAATCATGAAGCTCCATGACGCGTTGAGACCTGAGAGGGCACCAGCAGAGAAGAAGGCAGGCGTGAATTCTGTAGCAAGGAGGGTATCAGTACAATGATCTGAGAATTGGGGCCTCGGCTCACCGATCCACCACCCCCAAGACTCAAGACTTAGGAGGCTCGAAATGCCCAGTCCTTGGGATAACCACCAGAAGACATGCCAGTCCCAGAATAGGCCGGGTACGTAAGCCGCAAATGTTTTGAATACCAGGGCAAAGATAAAGCTGGCACCAATAATGTTGATCTTTTTGGATGCGGTGCGGCGTGCTGAGGGGGTAGATGTAGCGTGGAGAGATTGAATGGTATATGCTGTAGCGGTCGGTGTCGGGAATACAAGTTTTTGTTGTACTTAATCCATTTCCCGGCACCATCAGTCTTGTGACAAACTGGATTAGCAATATTGTGCGCTCACGAATGTAGTACTTTCTGAGAGGCACAGCAAAGAACAACCCGTAGAAGGCTGATATTGTAGTCAGTAAGAATAGCTTTCCCATGTCTTGCTGTGGAGTAGTCATTAAGCCTAGGTGGTACATAGCCGGAACAGCCGCAACGAAAAGTGTAGTGAGACCGCCGGAAGCTGTCGCGGCGCTTTGAACGGTGCCTGGAGTGGAGACGGAGGTTGGTGTACCAGTCTCCGCACTTGCCTACCCTAGACTCACAATTCTCCTTAGGGCCAAAGTAACCACCGCCCCATTTATCTGAGAGAATATTAGACATCGGTTTTAATACAGCGAATCCGAATATAGCTCTGCGGAAGGACATTTTAGTCAAGGTAGCGTATGGCATTGCTCGGAGCTTACCCGAAAAGCGAAGCTCCAAAAGAGAAGCCCGTCTTTAGTCCTAGGTAAATGTTGGATGCGCCAACAATCAGGCCCAGAAAACTTCCAATCAAAATGGAGCGCCACGTAAGCACGGAATGTTCGGGCGGTGCATCGGGGTCGACGGGGAATGGCGCGCCGGTGTCGGCAGGCTTTCCAGGGAGCTGTTCCGGCGCTTCAACTTCGATATCATCATCAGATATTTGTGAATCTTTGTATAGATACGTGACATCAGTAAGTCTGCCGCAGGCCTTGGCCGCCGGAGCTTCGGCATTCGCATACCATGACTTCTCCGGTGTTCTAGACGCGTCAGCCTAAACTGTTCTGGGCCCGAGTCCTCTGTGGCTAACGGGGCATAAGGAGCGCCGCGACGTTCAACGGCATTAGACATGAGCCTTGGGGTGCAAGCTTCGTTGCGAAACTGCCTGGCGATAGGTTGATGATGATACGGGAAGCCGTTTGTGGCTATGCCGACAACGTTGGCAGCAAACAAACGGGGAATTCGGCTATAACCCGGCTTCCTACGGTAGCCCCTGATTTCCATTGTCGTTCCGACTGCTTTCAGCTTCCCCCCTTCCACAAGGACCTCCCACCCATCGTCGCCCATCCTTGCGTTGAAGAAGCATGCCGGGCGGCTCGGGTCGTAGCGGCTCCAAACTCACTTCCCAAACAGAGGCTGGCCCATCCCATCCGCGTGTCGACAAGACCAAGACCAACAAGCCACAGAAGGAGTATCAGGCATGCAGATACTTCGCCACACCGAGAGGATGTTACAACGGCGATAGTTGTCGCTTTCTTCACGATGGTCCTGAACCTCCGTGCGAGATGAGCAAGATATGTCGGTTCTACGCCAAAGGTGCGCGTCTCCGTCTCCTAGCTGTCCATTGCACCTGTAATCGGTCGACCCAACGCTATTCTATCCCCCAGGTTACTGCCTTCATGGGTCCAAATGCTGGTACAAGCATGTCGCTCCCACTCAGAAAGTGGACACAGCGGAGTCCTCGGAAGAGGCTGAACCAGAGCGACCGGAGTCCGCTGAGGAAATAACCTGTGGCATCTGTTTCGAGGTTCCCGTGCAGTTTGGTCTTCTGAGTGAGTTCATTGAGTTAATGATAATTGCTTTGGGAAGCCTAATCATACCTTTGGATAGATGGCTGCTCGCATCCATTCTGCCTGAATGTAAGGATGTTCTTGTGGGTTTAGGAGCGGGGTCCACTGACCGCACCGACAGTGCTTGCGGGACTGGAGAAAATCTAGCAAGAAGGACATCCACCTTCTCTTCTCAAACATAATCAAGACGTGCCCTCTCTGCCGTGCGGAATCGAGGTTCGTCCCGACCGTTTGCGTTCCTTTAGCCCGTAGCTCACCATTTGGTCAGATTCATAACCCCCTCAAGTCAATTCTATCCTCTGGGACACCCCAAGCGGGACGAGCTGATTGCTTCTTACAAGCAGTCCATGGCGAAGATCAACTGTAGGTAGGTATTCTCCTTTCCGCTCTATGACCGCTCTCTGATAGTGTTGCTCCATTCCTTGAACGATTGTCTCTCTAGATACTTCGAGAAGAGTCCTCCACACAAACGGTTCTGCCCATATGGGTCCGATTGCTTCTACAAACACGAAGACCCCATTACTGGAACCGTGCATCGATTTGATTATGGTGTTGAGAAGATGATGCTCGAGTACAAGGAAAGTATCCAGCGTGCGGCGAGACGCAGTCAAGCGCGCTACAGGCTCAGCAACCCGCACACATACTTGGATCCATCCGAAGTTGTCGACGACTTGTTGGCCGAGCTAGAAAGCTTGTCCGACGGGCCGGACCCGCTTGATGCATTCGCTGACCTCAACATTCAAGACTCAGACGTCAACCTTGAACCACCATTAGCTCCCATGCCTGCCCCGTTTGCCGAGGTTGACTCGGACGCACACTGGCCTACCGAAGAAGATTTGGAATATGTCAGATCGTTCTACGATGTGTTTGCAAGAGCATTCCGTCCCCGCAATGTAAGCGATGGCTTGCTTCAACGTATCCTACAGTTGCTGACGCTCGAATTGCAGCGATCACACCGCGTCCGCGAGTAAATGGAATGGCGCGTTCTCTATAAAACTCTCCCTGTATTTTATTTCTCATGTTCCGCCGTTGTCTCGGCCATAAGGGCCAAATGGACCCAGAAAAAAGAAAAAGTGTAATTAAACAAACCTGTATACACCAAAGTGCGCTTCACTCCGAAATAGCCTCAGTCCGAAGCTCTGAGCATCAGCCATATTACTCACGTTCTTGAAGCACTGTAACCGTTGCGGGAGAAACACTCCCGGAGATCATAGGGCCGCGTTTTCCCCTCCGAGGTCGGAATACAGCCGAATTGCACATGCTGAGAACTCGCGTGCCCTACCCCAGGCTGTGGGAAGAACAGCACCTGAAAACACCTGACACCAACGTTTCCGACTTCAGCAAGACAACATACTGTCAACTGCTTGACCAGCATCATAAACCCTGCGATCCTTTCGACTTGTTGCCGTCTAGCCTCGTGTTTCTAGAATTCCACGACATTGCACAAACCTTGCCCTTTCCCTAACCACAACCAGACGCAAAGAATGGCAGCTTCGGACACCGTCTCAATCAGAGAACCGCTTGATCCGGAACTGATCAAACAAACCCTTTCCGTACGTTCCGAGTCTGATATGCATGTCCGTCAAAATGCGGAGGGATTAACGTGCAGTGTAGTCGCCCCCGTTCTACGAAATCGAAGGGGTATTCAATGTTCGCACTTTACCGTTGCCAAATCCGGCCTCGGCCCAGTCCAAACGGGGTCTTATCCTTCGCTCGGGCGAACTAAATAGAATGACGGATGATGGGAAGCGACGACTCCTAGACCTGGGCATCAAGCGGGTCTTTGACCTCCGCTCGTTGAAAGAGGTCCAAAGGCTCAGTAATGGCGAAATATTCGTCATACCGGGTGTAGAACTAGTCAGCGTTCCTGCTCTGGTTATTGCCAAGGGCGATCAAATGGGTAATACGTTCCAGAGATTCGAATGTGGCACCGACCAGCCCTTCATGGAGTCGTATAGCGACATCTTGAACGAAGGCACAGCTTCGTTCCGAACGATATTCGAATTCCTACGAGATCATCTCTCTTCCGGCGACGGCTGTTTGATCCACTGCACCGGTGAGGTCCTCCAACATTAAATGGGGCTCGGAGTCTAAACAACCTTATTTTAGCCGGGAAGGACAGAACCGGAGTAACGTCGATGCTTATCCTGGACGTGAGGGTCCTCTCAACTTGCCTCTTTATCGAGTGACTCACCGTATTGCAGTTGATAGGGGTATCCGATGAAGAGATTGCGAAAGACTATGCTCTCACCCGTATCGGGCTCGAGACTAGTCGAGACAGTCTCATAGCACGGTTTCAGCACCTGCTGGATAATCCGGACACGCGCCCAGGAGCCGAGAATGCCTTCAGTTCAAGGTAAGGGTTCCAGCTAGGTGCTCGTATATACTAAGACTGACATTATGCGTTGCAGGGTGTCGGTAATGCAAGCATTCCTGAAAGTTCTGCGGCAATCGTATGGAGGGGCTGAAGGCTATCTGAAAGACAGGGTTGGCTTCCCTGACGAGGATATCAGGAAGATCAGGGAAAGCCTATTGGGAACTGGTACACCGAGTCTCCTGTAGTCACTTGAGTGACGATCGGAAGACATCACAGTCCCGAAGTAAACTTGTTCGATAGCACCCTCACACGTTATTGGTGAAATCATCCCTTTGGATTCTATTGTTACACTGCCAGTCCATGCGAGTGTGTTAGGCAAGTAAAGAAAGAACGACGAGACACAATATTTAATCCATAGACGATAATATGTCGAGTTAAGGTGAACCCTTTTGTAAGACCGTTTACTGCAATAGGAGTAACGTTAGTTCAGGATGTAATTACAGAGAGTTGGGTGCTCCTTACATCGGAATCTTCGGCAGCAACGGTTTCATGCTCCTTAGCCTGGAAGTGGAGTGTCCAGGTGTTGAGGAGTCGTCTCCGGTTGACGGCATGACCATCAAGGCTATACAAGATCGCAATGTCAGTAATTTGCGGATAGTTGCAGCCAGTAGCCACCTACCCAGGGGTGCCGTAGGTGAGTGGTGCGATGTAGAGGAACAATCCGAAGAGAAGAGTGGCGTATCCCAACAAGAAGGCAATGGCCTTGCTACCGATATCAGTGTGGGTCCTTGGGTATCGTCGTGCTGGGGCGGTTGCGGAAGCGTAAGAGACAGGGAACTCAATGGCTTCAGTGACGATGAAGTTCATCACTGAACCAGCAACGAGAGCGGAGGCAAGGTGAGCTGGGAGGTAGTGGTGGATGAAGAGCTGACGGTTCATCAGGAAGAATGGGAAGTAGTGGCACGCCCAAGCGATAACGAAGAATCCAGCGTTGTTCAACAAACGGTTGCGGATATCTTGGAAAGAAAGCGTGGTTAGCGCGCTCAGAACGGTCGGGCGTACCCAGGATAAAACATACCATCTGGAATGGGGTTGATAGCTCGTCGGCGAGCAATAGCATCGGTGGTCATAACGCCGAGGATGACAGCGAGGGACAAGCTGCAAGCCCACCATGAAGCGACGTTGCCAATGAAGTAAACTTGCTGCTTCTTGTCGTTCTCAGTCCAGAAGCTGATACCGCTGATGAGGAATGGCCAGTTGATGGGGCCAGTGGCATAAGGATGAGAAGCAGTGAGACCAGCGTTGTGGGCCAACATGAGGGATTGGAGTTCCCAGAACTTCTTGAAGAAGTTGCGGGGTTTGACTTTCTTCTCCTCGACCTTAGTAGTTCGGCCACGTTGATCCTCGCCAGCTGAATGTCAGATTGTCAGGTGAGAAATTGGACCAAGTCATCACTGGAACGACGTAACTCACTCTCGTCGCTGATGATGTCTTCAACGAACCAAGTAGCAGTACGATCTTGCGGGTTCTTGTTACCGTTAATCTCTTGCTGCTTGTATGCCCAGTCGGGGAGAGCCTTGGCATGGGTCCAGAGGCAGACCTTGGTTGGGACGTGAATCAGACGGAAGTGTCCAGACTTGCTCTTCCATGGGTCGCCCTCTTGCGCTTCCAAGACATCGACGATGAACAAAGTATCAGCATATCGGCTGTTCTCCTCATCGGGATACCAAGTGGTGAACTCCTGGTTGGTGGGCATGAGGGGCGAGGCAACGTCGTGGGTGAGCAAGTAGCTCTGGGTCTTGGCGTGGAGGAGCTGAACGGTATCCTTGTGACGAACGATGCGGCCACGGCCGGTAGCTGGCAAAGCCTTGGTGGGGATGATCTGCCAGAAGTTGTTGGTGTCGTTGTGTGGGTAACCAGTGACCTGTTGACCCTGACTGCTGATGCGGCCATCTTCGTAGCGAAGGGGATAAGTCTCCTCATGGGAATGAAGGTAGACCTTGGTGTCCTTGTGCTTGAGAGTGATGGTGTCGTAGTAGCGGATCTCTGAACAGGTACGAGGTTTGGTTAAACGGATCATTCGGAAATGATCACCTCTTAGGCTACGTACCTTGGCTATTAAGCAAAAGCTCGTTTCCTGCCAAAGTCTCCTGGAAGGCTGGGCTCATGAAGCTATCGCCAGTTCCTGAGTACTTGAGGACCTTGAAGTGGGCCCAGAAGAAGGACAGGTAAACGATAGCGGGCCAGACAATAAGACCAAGGGCGCGAGCGGCAAAGTGACGCCAGAATTGCTCCTGAATACGCATGCACCAATCAGTACTAGAGCTGGCCCTTGCAATGGGGAAATACGAACGATGCTCAATCCCTTGCGGATGTCGAGGAGTTGCCAGAGGTCGACCAAGACGGCGACACCAACAGTCAGGAACGTGAACAGTCCAACCATCTTGCAACCCAAGGTGCAGGCGAGGAAAGTACCAGTAGCGAAGAGCCAACCCCACCAAGCCGGGGAGTACTCACTGTGAAACAAAGCGATGTCAGATTCGCGTTTCTCCTCACCAAAGGGGAGCACTCACTGATAACGAAGCTTGCGGAACTTAATGTATGCAAGGAGCGAAAGGGCCATGAAGAAAACGAGGGCGGCGTCGAGGAGGATCAAACGCGTCTGGGCGACATGGGCGTTATCTGGAGGCGAGCGCGCCGGTCAGGAATGAAATGTGCTGCGTGTGCAGAGGTGCTTACCGAAAAGAACGAGAGCAGCAGAGAACGCGGCAATAGCGGTAGGGTAGCCGGACTCCTTCATGATCCAGAAGACGATTGGGACGGTTGCGGAGCCTAAAAATGCGGGGAACGAGCGCATGCCGATGAAGGGCACCTGATGGATTGAATAACTGTCGCCAATGTTGGTGAAATCGAATTTGCCATCGAATCCAACGAACCAGCCGACAAGGCCGAAGAGGAGCTTGGCGAATGGTGGGTGGACGTCGAAGTAGTACTCGCGGAGGATGTAGTACGCGGCGAACTTGCCAAAGTGAACCTCGTCGAAACTACATGACGACACATCTCAGTTTTCGCACCCAAGGATAAAACGAGACAGTGAACGGAATCGACACGTACACGACCTGGTCGGGATGGTTGATCTTGTAGAATCGGAGGCCCAAAGCTATTATGAACAACGCGCTCGAGATGGTCCAAGCGAAACGGGTGGTCTCCATGTATGGCATTCGGCTCGAGCGATATGCCTGCAGGATAGCATGCTAAGTGAGCTGCTGTCCTAGACGCGACTGACACGCATTCTCTTCTCACCTGTCGCTCGTAGCCTGCGCCAACTGCATTGGTGTGTTCGGAGTCCGAACCGGTTGAACCGGGAACGATCTCCCTAGGAGAGTGGCTCGCTGAGCCATGAGAGGACTCGTCGTCTCTGAATGGCCTTCGCTGTCGTGGAGGCTGCTGACCCGACATGGGTGGATGGTTGAAGAAAAGTGGGAGAAGAGATGCCAGTTGAAATGTCAACGTGTCGGAGAGAAGGCTCGGAGTAAATCACGGAGATTACATCATCACATTTTCGAACAAGACAAAACACAATGAACTATGAACAACCCATTCCCATAACATCCCACTGTACAGCTGCCTTTTCATCGATGTCCCAGCGTTCGGCTCAAGTTGTAGGCGGCGCTGATCAACGTAACGTGCTGCAGGGAGGGTTCTTGAGCTTCGGTGTCGACCGCATGGACTCGAGGAACTCACCGTAAAGCCTTGGACCGCGTTACCCAACCCTTCTCCTGCTGCACTGATTTCCTCGCTATATCAATTTAGTTAGAGGAGCTTGATTCATCAACTCTGTGGTAAACGTACCTGAAAAGTCCGCAATGATTTCCGAAGCCCAGGAAGTCCTGTGGGATCGCCCGTGTTTAAAAGCCCGCCTGCTAACGTGGAAGAAGCAACTCACCTCGAACACCGTTACTGCCTTGTTAAGCAAGTCTGGCTCATACTTCCCGGCACGTCCCAGAGCCTCGACAGCCCACAAGGTCGTAAGCGAAAACGCCCCTAGTGAAGGATACGATGAACAATCGCGTTCCACTTAGCACCCATACTAAACACGACCCGGTACCCACTCATACCTTCCTCACCGCCCACACCATCATGGGCTTTCGTAGTGTCGTAACTGTCAAATGGTAATGGTTAAGCGATTGCGGTGGCGAAAGGCAGTCGAAGCGAACAAACCGGAAGACAAGATTGTTAGCTGTCAAGCCGCCTTGTTCAGGAGATTTCATGATCGCCCGGAGAGTGGCAAGGAACCTCGGCTCAGTGGGACAAGCGAAGAACACCAAGGGCATGACCAAAAGAGATGCGTCGAGGACGTCAAGGTTTTCGTAAGATTGCCCGAAGTAACCCTTCTCCTTGTTCCAGCCCTTGGTCATGATTTCTTCGTACAGTTCATCTCGAGTTTGCAACCATTCGTTGCGCCGAGGGCAGGGGAAAGAGCGCTTATCCGCCAAACGCAGACCACGGTCAATCGCGACCCACATCATGACCTTGGAGTAAACAAAGTTCTGAGGTGCGCTCCGCACTTCCCAGATGGATAGGTCTGGCCTCTTGTAGTTGCGAATGACGTCTGAGAAAAAAAACGGTTTAGACGGGCCTGGTGCTTTCGCCTAGCAGTTGTTACTTACATTCGATCATCTCGCGGATCGATACCCTTTCACAAAATGCAAACGAGTTAAATGGCTGTGGCATTTCTTGAGACTATCTGCTTACCAAACGTCATAGCCTATAGGGCGTCCAAACTTGTTGCTAAAAGTCCAGATAAGTTACGGCACTCAAGGCGCCGCGAGCTGAACAAACCTGAGGTAGATACAATCCATCCTAGAGTCCCCCATATTGAATCACAGGTGCAACTAGGGATAAAAGGATAGGACTTACAACTCTCCATAGATGTCCAGTTGCAGGTGGTCGGCAGCGCCGTTGCCGACTCGGACTGGTTTCGAGCCTTTATGCCCGTCAAGGTGATCGAGCTCGAACTCTACGAGGTCCCTTCCTCCATGAATAGTGTACCTAGATTCTTTGATGAGTATGCCATTACTAGATTATTCCTGATGGTGTCATTTACATGATTTGCAAGGAACCATCGGGATTCTGGGGGCCAAAATCACCACTTGTGAGTCCGCAGTTGGTTCGACAAGCGGGTTACTTACCTTGTCCTCCAGGCGTTTGTATATGAAATCCATGTAAGCTATCCATGTCAACGACGTTAGTCAACGACCATTCGAGCGAACCAATTGCGTCGTTACCGTTTGCCTCATCGGTAAACCCGAGTCGGATTAACGCATAGAGAGTGAAGGACGCATCTCGAATCCAGGATGCTCTTAGACCGGCCGTGTGACATATCAGACCCCTGGAGTAAGGGAATCAATAACCCGCTTCGACTTACCGGTAGTCCCAGTTCCTTGTTCCTCCAATGAACTCGGGCAAACTAGATTCAAAGTATAAGTCAGGTTGTGTGTCCGATCGATGGTCCAAGCATGGACTCACGAGAAGGTTGGTGAAGCAACAATGGCACCTGTGGGCTCGTAAGTGAGCAGTTTCAAAGCCAGAGCACTGCGGTGCACGGCTTCTCGCCACAGCCCAGTGTAGGTGGAACGATTGATCCAAGAAGTCCAGAAATCATTGGTTTGCTGCACGGCGATGATTCAGTGTCCATAATCCTCAACGCTGTAAAGGTAAGTTACCTCGAGCAGCTCATTGGCCAAGTCCTGGGGACCCGATAGTCAGTCGTCAAATAGAGTATACCAAACGCGACCGACACTCACCGCGGTCAAAAGAGGATCATCCTTAGGTCGTAGGGCGGATGCTCCCCTGAGGACGGCTGTGAAAATGCGAGTTCGGAGGTTTCAGTACACATCATCAAAAGCGCGTCAGATTGGTCAGAGAAAGCACGCGAAGAAACAGCAAAGGCCATAGATAAAAACACATCTACCGGAAATGGTGCCATACCTTCTTGTTCCTCCTCCTTCGACCTGGCTTCGTTCAACAAAGCATTCTCCGTCAACGAGTTGCTTCTGCTCGGCGAGTGAGGCAAGTCTCGGAGGATGAAAGTGACGACGTTGCCTTCGTGCAAAGTGAAGTTGGCCGTCGCACTCAGACCTAAGTGGCCTTTCTCGCGCAAGTCAAGCTCTTCAAACTTGACCGCGCATGACTTGATAGGTTTATTGGCGTGTTCCGGAGCTTGGCGCTCCAAGGAGCTGTCGACCACGTAGCGAAGGTCCATGGAGAGGTTCTTCGATCGGAAAACCACTTTGTTTTGGGGGCTACCCAGAGGAGATATTGAGTCATCGTTGACAAACTTTTGACGTGACCAAATGCGTTAGAGTTTGGCGAAAGGCGATAAGGGTGGAAAATATGCTGACCTCGGTCGTGTGCTCGTCCCTCGCGTAGTTGAATGCGGGAGCGCATTCCATCCGAATGGGGACAGACCCACGAATGACCTATGAACATTGGCGGACCGATAAGAAAGCCGTGAAGCGAGGGTGGACGATGGGATTGTCACGGACCTCGACTCGGCGGATGAGCCAGTTCTGCAAGGGATGGTTGGTTTTGTGGAGACCTCCATGCCCCTTCTTACGAGGAAGGAAATCTAATCGTACAAAAAGAATTTGTGAGCTGTCAAGTTACTTATCCCGAGGCATGCATGGGCACCCACCCGTTATGCTGACGACTCCTTCGTTGCTCAGGAACCTATGGGACCGCAACGGGTCAATCTATTGTGAGAAAATAGGATGAGAAAATTGTTTACTTGGTTGCAAGGACCTAATATGCGCCGAAAGTATAATTTAGTACCGCGTTGGCTTCTGTTATCTCTAATCTGACGTACGTTGGAGCTCGGGAGATAGCCCTGCTTCGCGGTACACTTGATTTGTGGCATAATGGAAAAATGGCCGCCCTTAATGCCGAGAAACATAGCTCAGTATTACGGCTGTACTGTATTCCGAAGTTGGCATACCTTGTTCTTGTCGAGAATACGCGCAAAGATGGATGGCGAGTCGAAGTCAGGAACACAGTAGCTTTCGACTAAAACCCGGGATAAGCTGAGCTAAGAGCACGACCATTAATTCATTTTCAGGTCTAACCTGATCCGTCCACGCTGATCTACGAGCAGGGATCCAAAAGGACTGGGCGTTAGCTGTAACCCCGCAACGGTCGGGGCCCCGCTCACCATTGCCGCTGTGTGCAGATTGCCAATAAGGCCATGATCCTGAATGTCGACATAGTCGCGCTCATCTCCATGGTTGTACTTGGTGCTGAGCATCTGGACAAGGTGAGAGGAGGTACGAGCGTTAGAGGGAGGATGAGGGATTGATGAGTGGGTTCAGGTTCCGACATCTGAATCAGTTAAATAACTAGGCGGACCTCAGGTTAATTGTTTATTCTCACACGAGGCAATGCGGCGCGATGGCGAAGAAATCCGATGGCAGGAGTCTACAGACGGAAGCAGGACGTCAAGCCGTCGACGGCGATCGGTGATTCGGAGCTTATGTCACCCTCCGAGGCGCAACACCCCATCGTCCCACAAAGGCAGATATCGCTCCACTAAAGCCATCCGAAGCGTAGCATCTAATTATAAGACCTGTACTACATGTATCATCGCGATGTTTGCATTGCAGAACACGGCGCTCGGTCGTCTTTACTGGAGCTGGACGATGCTGATAGCATCAGTCGCCTCCGCGGACTTACAGAGT
>WSUI01000522.1:13604-23650 GCA_019633595.1 Tulasnella sp. UAMH 9824
TCACAAAAAGTGAACTTGATCAGCGCAGAATAGGCATTTCACAAGTCGGATCGCCTTTGTTAAGCCTCTCGTGGAAGCGTCTGCCATGGAAGGCGTATTGGCGTCCGATGAAGCTTAAGCCTCGAGGAAGGTAGGTACCCGCGCGCCGCTTTCTAATAAAGACGAGAGGAAACGTGTATTAAGACCTGCCAGTGAATCCTTGAGTGTTTTTTCGTGTCAATGGGGCTGTGGTGCCGGCGATGGTGAAACTCCGGGGATCGCGTGGAACGCCTTCAGGACTGCACTGTAAGCGGTTTGTTCTTGAGCACCAATGCGCGCAATTATATACATCGCGGGTTAAAGCGAGAATATTTTACATTTGTTCAGGCTGTCGAGACTGGTGTTCTCGTAAGTTGTCTGGAGAAGGAACCGCGTCGCTCTCTTACGACGGCTCGCGTCAACGGAGATAACTCGTGGATGTTCCGCGTGACGAAGACCATTATCCCGACCACACACCACGCACCAGAGCCCGTCCCAAGGACGTCGAGCAGAGCGGTCTCGTCCACAAAGCTCTTATTCTCTATTTAACCTATTGAAGAACGCTTTCCGGTCACTTGGAGCGCCATACGTGCTGAGGCGTCAGCCAGTCGGCATTTCAACGCAGTATTCGCACAACGATTCGCGCTCACACAACGCGTCGGACCACCTACCTCCAGCCTCAACCGCCCTCCTGTCAAGCATGAGCGCAAGTGCCGCCGCCACTCCCATACCTGCACCTACGCCAGCGCCTGCTCCGGCGGCGCCAGCGTCGGGGGCTCCTCCCTCCAAACCTCCGACACCGGCCGGAGGGACGCTTACTCCCATCGTCGCCGCTCCACCCTCGAACGGCGGAGCCCGGGTCTACAATGCGATATACTCAAGCGTACAAGTGTACGAATGCATGGTCCGGGGTATCGCCGTCATGCGAAGACGAGTAGACTCCTACGTCAACGCGACGCAGATACTCAAGGTGGCTGGCATCGACAAGGGACGGAGAACGAAGATCCTCGAGAAGGAAATCCTGCCCGGGAGACACGAA
This sequence comes from Tulasnella sp. UAMH 9824, assembly GCA_019633595.1. Lineage (NCBI taxonomy): Eukaryota > Fungi > Basidiomycota > Agaricomycetes > Cantharellales > Tulasnellaceae > Tulasnella > Tulasnella sp. UAMH 9824. Next base: position 14,662 of record WSUI01000522.1, read on the forward strand.
ATAGTCCAAGGAGGCTATGGGAAGTATCAGGGAACTTGGTGAGCGAGTATTTTGACCGCCGGCATCAGTCTGTTGTCCTAATTCCGCGAACAGGATTCCACTGGAGCGCGGCAAAGAAGTCGCGACGCAATTCGGCGTTCTCCCACTTCTCCAACCGCTCTTCGACTACGTGCCACCAACCGCTACGATGCCTTCAATGGTCGGCCTCCGCCCACCTCCGACGTTATTCTATCCTCCAGGAACGACTTTCCCAGCGTATTCTCTGGGCGCTCAGGCACTCCAGCTTACCTATCCCCCTGCTCCTGGGGCTGCACTGAGCATCCTCCAGCAAGGTCGTTCAGCTGGGTTGTTCACCCCAACGGCAACCTTCAGTGCTCTGCCACCGGGCTTCCAATTTAGTCATATGGGATATGGCATTCCAACCACGATTCCCGGGCAACCCGCCCAACCGTCCATCATCAGCGTCACACCCACGCCCAAAGGTGCTATTGCGGAAGTACGAACGGGAAGCGTAACTCCCGTTGTCACTACGCCAGCTGCGAGACCTTCTCCTGCACCTCCAACAGCTAAGGAGAGCCAAGCGGGCCAAAAACGACCGCGTTCCACGGAGAGTGCCCAGGATGCGAAAACGGCCACAACTACGTCAAAAACTGCGAAAGCCAAACAGGCGCCCAGTGTGTCTGGTGTTGGTGGCTCCGCTGCAACCCTCACGCCTAATGACGATAGAGCTAGCAAGCGGCAGAGGCTCGAGAGCCAGCGGTCAGACGCGATGGATCTTACCGTTGATGATTCCCAACCCGTCTTGTCTCAACAAGCTTCCGAAACCCAGGGCACCATCGTCGGGTCACAGGCTACCATACCGGATTCTCAAGCATCTCTCGATCCCGGTCCTTCGTCACCGCCTCTTCCAGTCGTCGAACCCAACGGCATCCATCCCCTTCCCCTCACCGTTTTGACCCTCAACAAGCCAATAACCGATCTCCCTGACGCGAAAGCCCGCGTCTCAACCAAGCCACCACAGCGGACGCGCCCACTTGGGCCGGGGGACAGTGAACCACTGAGCCAGCTAAAAAGTCCCCAATGCCGTGCTATCCTCCTCGCCATCGTATCCAACGAACCTGCGTCGAGCATCATCGAACAGATATCAGCGGCCTCTTTGGCGGAGGGCGCTGTTGATATAAATCTTGTCATTGATGACCAGGGACATACCGCGTTGCATTGGGCCGCGTCGATGGCGCATTTATCGACCCTGGAGGCGCTGGTAGCCAGCGGTGCAGATGTGCATCGTGGCAACTTTGCCGGGGAGACACCACTAATTCGGGCCGTCCTCTCAACCAATCCGCATGAAAGCCATTCCTTTGCCGAGATCCTTACCGCCCTTCTTCCTTCCCTTCGTACTGTCGACAACAAGTCTCAAAGCGTACTGCACCACATAGCTCATGTTGCTGGAGTCAAGGGACGAGCAGCTGCAGCCAGGTACTACCTTGAAACGGTTCTGGAGTTTGTTGTCAGACATCAAGAGGAGCTTGGTGGGACAGAGGAGTTGGTCGATTTGCAGGACATCCACGGAGACACCGCGTTGAACATCTCTGCAAGAGTCGGAAACCGGGCATTGGTCCGCATGTTGATCGACGTTGGCGCCAACCGTATTTTGGCGAACAAACTTGGCCTTAGGCCAGGGGACTTTGGCGTCGAAAATGAGGTACGATTTGTTTTTCAAGATGCATATTATTGTGTCTGACTAAACACACTCGTAGAATTTGCAAGTTCCGGTTGCTGATGATTACATTGCGGCTCTTCGAACCGGTCCATCTCCACCTGTGCAAAAGAGCCACGACGTCATCGCGGGTAAGGCGGTATTTCATATTCTTCTATCCGTCGAACAGCTACTGACAACTTTTGCTCAGAACTGACTGAAATGATCAACAACCTTTCGTCGGAGTTCTCTGCCGAAGTAGCGGTGAAGCAGAAGGATCTGGATCAAGTGCAGGTTGAACTAAGGAACGCGACTCGCCAGCTCGCGGAACAACGAAAGCAGATCCAAGAATGCCAGAACCGGTTGTCACAACTGGACCAAGTTCATCAACGTATACAGAACGTCGAGCGTGTTCTGAAGGAAGAGGATACGTTTGATTGGACGGGGAGAAGTACAGTGGATGGCAAACCTGAGATGAACGCTGGGAAGGTTTTCCAACATCGTGGGCCACAATCTGTTCTGGGTCCTCTCACGGGGAAAGCCACCTCCACGGAACTACCGCCTAATACGGAGCCCGATCCAGCATTCCCTCCTTCGGGTTCATTGGGTGGCAGCTCGGACACCGTGGCTACATGGATGAGGCTTAAGAGGATGAAGATGTGGCATACTAGGATGGATGATTTGATGGCGCAAAGAATAGAAGGCAGTAAAGGGGCGAGCGCGGAGAAAGAGTTGCAATGCCGAAAAGTCGTGTCGTTATGCACAGGAGTCCCTGTTGACGAGGTTGATGGGGTGAGTAATGTTGACTTTCGCCGCTGTATTCTGAGGCTGACGGCTATTTTAGATGCTTGAGAATCTTGTCATTGCTATGGAGAGTGACGGCCAAGTCGTCGATCTTGTTCGTGTTGCTGGCTTCATGCAAAAGGTCAGTCCTCAGTCGGAGTGACAAGCCCCCGCCCCGTAACTAACACTCCCTTCGTTCTCAGGTCAAAACTGCCTAATGATTATTGCCACATCATCATTCGTAACGGTTCCCCTCTCTTGTACCCGCTTGCTACCCCTCTTTTTATTCTTTACGTTTTCATATCTGCATTCGTCGGATTTCTTCGCATTCTCAATCCATATTCACTGTATTGCCATCCTTCTGTCATACTTGTTCTAGTCGCGCGTTCTCAGGTAGTTTTGTTGACGGCAGATTAATTGTACATAGATCAAGCCGATTACACATTGACATTCTCTCCAGCAAACAGCTGATAACTGCGGTTCCACGACCCTGACGCGATAAACGAACCGTCGTTGCTAATGTCGACTGACATCACCTTCCCAGCGTCTGTAGATAAAGCCTTGACCTGATGCCAGTCATCTGCGCTCCAAACTTTAACGAGCCCGTCATATCCGGAGCTGATGAAATACAATCCCGTCTGGTATTTGTCATCTGATGGGTGGTATCGCTGTGCTGGGGGTACACCTGGAGTAACTGTGGGTTTGATGTCCTCCGTTCCGTCAGCAGCAGTACTTTGAGTTGGTGGTGTTGCGACGACGGGCTTGACGTCTTCCATGTCGTCAGATTCCATCTTCATGTCATGGTCTCCCAGCTGTGATGTAGAGCTCGCGGTCCGACGGAAGAACTTGATATCTGAGACGTTCGACTTGTGAGCCGGTATTGTGTGAAGAGCTTTTATTGACCGCATGTCCCAAATTCGAATGGTATCATCGCCCGAGCCGGTTGCTATTTGGTAACTGAGAGATACCAGAGTTAGCATGTGCACCATCCACCGCGCACAAGACGCATCACATGATGGCCACTTACCCATTGGGGGAGAAATCGATCGAAAAGACTGCTTGCGCGTGGCCGTCCAGCACCATGGCGGTTCGGCCAGTCCTCAGGTCCCAGACTCGCCCAATAGCGTCGAGGCCCCTGCAGAAAGTTAGGTTGGTCAGACTGAAAGAATGGGTGTCAGAATTTACGAACCCGGATGCAGCGAGAGCACCATCATCTTGGAATGATAGTGCGTAAACTTCTTTAGAATGACCTTCCTGGAGCAACAGTTCTGCTTGGGTTTGGACGTCCCAAAGTCGCCACGTTCCATCAAAACTCGCGCTCCCCAGATACGCGCCCGAAGGATGGAAATTTATGCGGCAGACGCGACCTTGATGACCACGCATTGTCGCAATTGCTTTTGACCTGAAAAGGTGAGTGTCAATAGCTGGCAACCTTGTATCAAGCTTCCACATACTCGTTCATCGCGAAAAGCTTTAGCAGGGAGTCACCTCCACCTGATGCTAGGCAAACTGTACTAGCCTCATCCCCTAAGTCGGCTGTAGGATGCCACGCTACACCTCCAACCAAATCGGTATGTGCTGTCGAGACGTAGTTGCTGTCATGAGTGAATTGTGTAAAATAGTTACTTAGCTAACGCGAAGGCTCGTCGACTCACCATGACTGAACACTTTCTTGACTGTACAAGATGGTATGTCCCACACCTTGACGTTACCTGACCAACTCCCAGTTGCCAGGGTCCTGCCATCGTGGGCAAAGCGAATCTGGGATACGGGTCTCTCATCTGCAATCTGAGATCCAAGAATGCTGTAGGTCTTGAGGTCGGCAAAGACGCGCTTTCTGAGGTCGATGGTTCGGCTCAGCGGGATCTTATTCTGTTCCCGCTGCTGCGCAATTCGATCTCGTGCTCTGAAAGAGACCACAAATTAAGGTGGGCAATTCTGATCTCAAGAGGAAAGTCGATACCTTGGCAAGGAATATTCCGCGATACGTCGTCGAGCTTCCAGCAACTCGGGCGATCCATCAGTGTAGAACTCCTCTTCCTGCCGAAGCTGGTCAATAGGACGGTCAGCTTGACACAACGAATCGACTAACCTCCTCTGCGCTCTCTTCAGACTCAGACTCAATGTCAGACATGTCACCGCCCCGAGCAGCCGCGATTTGCGACAGGACATATCTCAACCGGTCACGCCGATCAGGTGCCTAGCATAGGATGGCATTGTCAGTGATAATTAGGGTTGAAACTTTATCCTGACGCACCCGTTCTCCGAAAAGAGTAATAGGCTCCCCAAGCTCTCTAAGTCGGGCCTTCACTTTCCCGTCGTCGGTGGGGACTGCCATGCTCCTGGCACGCTTTTTTCGTTCCAACTCATCGATTAGGGCCTGATTCTCTTGACGAGCTCGCTCGGAACGTTCACCGCCCATAGAATAGTCCTTGTCCTCCACTGCAAAGGTGCACCAACCTCAGACCAATTCTTGGGCGGTGCAATAGTCCACATACCCAAGTTGTCGAGAGTAATGTCTCCATCCTGAGAGATGTATTAGAGCCTCGTAAATCATTCAATGATTGAGGACTCTTACCTCGTCTTCATCTTCAATGCGAACCTTGCGAGTGCTGCTCATGGTGGTCAGGTTCCAAAGCGTAGAAAGTGTCCAATTCCACGGTCAGCGTTGTAATTCCACCCAAGTTTTCCCCCGCGAGTGCACTAGAAGGCTGCTTGGAGCTCCTGCAAGCCTTGGGCTCTCCCAATACCCAATTTTCTTCAATCTTGTAAATGGCATTCCCTCTGCCACAGCACCTTCCTCGAGCCGGTTTCTCTGGGGAGAGCTCCTCCTTTGGGTCCACCAGCTCTCATGCAGAACCGTTCCTGAAACGAATAGCCTCCCATCCTTTGAAAGACTTCAAGCATGCCTCTGCTACTGCATGGCTCAAAGACTTGGACAAAGCAGTTGCCGACACAAAAGTACGCGCTGGTGGTGTTGGCACTACATACGTGTTTGAGTGACGTGCCCTCTTCTTTGCAGGAACGAATACATGGACGCATAAATTCTGACCTTGCTCAATTTGAGAACCAACTCGAATCGTCTCGTCAAGCCCAAACTCGCTTAAAGAGTCTGTCCACCAGTGTCGAGGATTTGGACGACGCCCTGAATGGTGCAGAGGTATGATATGTCGCCTCTGCCTTTTGGCCTCTCTAACCCCCATTGTCACAGACCGGACTTCTGCCAGGAATTACGAGTGCGCTTCAGTCACACTCGACTCTTGCCCAGGATGCAATGGATGCCGATGCTCGTAGCCAGGTCCTGTCGCATTTGCTGAAATGCAGGAACGTCTACCGCCAGTTGGCATCGCTTGCAGACGAAGGCCGCCTTCCGGAAGCAATTCAACATTATGAGGGCACGAAGGACGTATTGGACTCTATAGGCCCGCCTCTATCTAAGGCGAGGGTGACCTTGGACATGCGGGTACGCTTCACATGCCACGCGCAGCTGCTCCAGGCACTAACTTACCACTTCGTCTTAGCGGAAATTCCGAGTGCTCGTGGACCGGATCCAAGAGCAGTTGGCCGCTGCTTACCATAAAGGTGTATCTCTAGAAACTTCCGCGACCGGAGCAACTTTCAGCGTAGCTCGCGAGGTCCCTGGTAGGCACTCGACTTAAAATCTCAACATGGCCGACCCTGACCTCTCCTTGAATAGTTGGTTCAACAACCCACCGTCTCGCTCTGGGAGACGTATTGAATGCCCTTCCTGAAGAAGATCTGGAAAGGAGACTCGTCTCGCTGAGGAAGGATATTGTCCAAAAGCTTGTCACGCCGCTTCTGCTCCGAGGCTCAGTGACCAGAAAAACGTCCGAAGGCTCTTCGGACCATCTTGAAATCCGAAATGATACACCAAACGCGAACCCACTTTTAGGTCTTGAAACAATTCTCCGGCACATTCACCAATCCCTACTTCCATCCCTACCAACCGCGCAGCGTTCCGCCTTCTCCGCCGCTCTATACCAACCAGTAGCAGAATCCATCATATCTTCTTACCTTCGACCCTCCATACCGTCCTCAATTGCCGCGCTTCCAGCATTCCTGCTCCAAGTTACGGACGCTGTCAAATTGGACCACATGATGCGGGAGGAGCTTGGTTTCAGATTTGGAAAGGTCTCCCTGGTCGCTGAATGGGCCAGCGAGGTCGGGAGTCATTATGAGAAGAGACGGCGAGAGGCTGTCATTCTCGCCGTACGAGAGCTCATCGAGGATCCGCGGGACGAGGACCGAGGTGTAGGGGTTCGGGTCAAGGAAACGGTGGTCCAAAGTCAAGAGGGAAGTGATATTGCTTCAACGTCGCCTTCCGTTGGCTCGAGCGGGGTCGCTATTGAACCGCCAGCGACGGACTCCGAAGAAGGCTCTGGCTGGGACTTTGACGACACACCGAGCACCGACGTCCCATCCTTCACAACCGCCGCTGCACCTGCCTCGGAGATTTCCGAGGTCCAATCAACAGAACCGCAGCCACCGGACACGCCAGCGAACCCTCCCGAAGAAGAGGAAGCGGAAGACGGGTGGGGATTCGATGACGATATCGAGCCTACCTCTCCACCACCTCCTGAAGATACTGAAAGCAGTATCGTCTCGTCCGACGCTGCGACCGGCCCATCTTCGGCGGATCAAGGAGATGGTTGGGATTTCGAGGATGATCAGCCCCAGTCACCCGTTCTTTCTCTTCCCAATCCGTCTTCTGCAAAACCAGCTCGCGGTCTGGAGAAGTTCTCCGCCCGTCACGAGCCTGGGAGTGCAGTCTCTGGCTCTTCTTCAGGTGTTGTTGCAGCGCCGGTGAACCTCCCTGTTCCGACGATCTCCTCACCTCCACGCAAGAAGGTCCCAGAGCGGCCGCGAGAACAGGAAACATATCTTGTTTCATCGAGGGCCGTCAAGGTTTTGGCCATTGCTGAACAAACTCTTGCAGAAGGCAGGCAGTTGCTTGGATCCGAGTAAGCATTCGCACCCGGTCATATCCTGTCTTTCGACCGCCAATTGATTTTATTCTGTTAGCATATTTGGCAAGGACTCCTCTCGCCGGGGGCAGCTCCTTCTAACTGCAGTTCCCTCGATACTCGACCTGTACCGCGCCTTGTATCCTATCGCTCACGCCGATACACTTAACCCAACACTCGAGACCGGTGTCAACTATTCAGCCACTGAAGCCATGCAATTCTCAAATGATTGCAAGTACCTTTCTCAAGAGGGGCAAAGACTGGAACGAGATATGATGGAGCTGGATGCTCAGTCTGCGAGGACAAAGCTGGGAGAAACAGATGAGAGGTTGAAGGTCGTCAGCGAAACATGGTTTGATGATACCCTGGTTAGTGACTACTCCTTTAATCCTATTAGCGCATCCTAAACTCATTCTGCTCCTCGACCGTTAGGATCGTGAAATCGAAGGTCTCGAGAAACTCATAGCAAAAGCTGATGGTTTTACTGAATCCGGAGATGACGACAAGTTCGAACAATATCGGGCAACCGTGGAACGCGTGCTGGATGATATAATAGAGACATCACGGAGCTGGAAGGTACGCATGTCCTAACCCCACAAACCTTGGTCGAGCTTACGACCTCATTCCCGCCTTCTAGGCAATCCTTACTCGGACAGCCTACCTCCATGCCACTGGGGCGCTTGTGGACGATATTCTAGCACGAATGATTGAAGAGATCACCTCCTTGCCTGATATCCCCGAACTTGAATCGCATCGTTTGAACGACCTTCTGAAGGTTCTCAATCCTTTGGAGGGCTTATTCTCCGAAGGCGAGAACTCCGTAAGTTTACTTTCCTATGTCGAGTTCTCGCCAGGCTAATACCCTTGCTCCCAGTCCGTCGTTATGCACGTACCACTTTGGTTGAAGTTTTCCTATTTGGCTGAGTTGCTGGTCAGTTCGAACCTAGTCCCCTTTAGATTGAATGACTGATCTCCCACCACAGGAGGCATCCATGAACGACATCTCGTATCTCTTCGACGAAGGAGCGTTGATCGATTTCACTGTGGACGAGCTTGTCCGGCTGGTTCGCGCTTTATTCGCTGATACACCTTTACGAGCGAGAACCATCGAAAAGATTTCGGCCGGTCACCCACTCCCATCATATTAATTCTGATTTATGCATTTCCTTTCAATCTACTCTGTGGGCCCACTTTGGGCTGCCCTTGTTCCGAACAGTTGAATCCTCAGAAGGCTGACATGATCAGCAACGTTGAGGGACGTAGAGTTGCTAGTGTTGCGTGCAAAGGGGCCATCCCCAGCCCCATCCAACGACTCCTCTTCGAGGCTAAGACCAGCGGTGCCTGCGAGTGCCCGTTGAGTGGAATGTCATCCCATTCTTAAACTGTTCGACCTACTACACGCGGCCTTGAACTCAGCAAAGGTGGATTCGCGCCGGATGGCTAGAGCAATTAGGACTTCGGTTTGCCGTCCCGAGACTGAACTGGCCGAAGCATCGAGAGCCAATTTCAATGTTGCCACAAGGGC
>WSUI01000523.1:3495-19336 GCA_019633595.1 Tulasnella sp. UAMH 9824
TACCATGTCTTTATGTTATGTGACCAGTCTGAAAATTTCGTGAGGGGCGATTTGGCAGTGCGTGATCGCCTATTGATGTGCACCGGTGTGCATCCCCGAACGGTCCCCGCCGGGGGGGGGGGGATAGCAGGTTGCCGTCCCAGCAAACCGAGAATTTTGGCCGATCCCCATTATTGCTGTGAAATGGTGCCATGAACAGCTAGCCAAGGATCGCGTTTCGGAGAAGAACGGACCGCCGGCCGTTGTCCAAACAAGGTTTAGGTGGTCGGCGCACTTAGCGAGTGGCGGCACACCGATTCTCTCCGTTGCTCGGTCCTCGGGAGGCTCGAAGCCGGTTTCACGCGAGCTCTACACACGATCTTCAATGCCAAGCTCAAAGGTCGGCTTTCCTTTACCTTTGAAAGCTGCTAACACCAAAAAACAACTTCGTTCATTGGACGGGAAACAGCCGTACTGGTTGTGTGGCAATCTCAAGTCCGATGGGGAGGTGGGTGGAGTTTGATGAGATTAGATACGCTTCTGTCTGATATCTTATCTTCCCACACACCACGCGTATCAAATATCGCGAAACTCTGATAAGAGATTCGGATATCGCGATATGTAGTAAATTTCAAATGTAGCCTGAAATATACATGCCGAGAAATCGGCGGGGCGACATATGAGGCGATAAACCCGCTCGGCACGCTGGAAAAGGCTAATTTTGAAACGGACCCGAACGCCACAATGCTTTCTGCCCCGCAAGCCACACACGCGAGTATCTAATCTGATAATTCATTTACCCATTCTTGCCTTCGCTTCTCTGAAACAGTGGGCCTCATGATCTGGGGCGGACCTGTCCTCGGTCACGGTCGCACACGGGGAGACGTAAAAGTCAGTCGGATCACCTGCCGTAAAGGTACCCTTCGAAAACGCCGGTTCGATTTCGTCCACACGCATCGGAAGGGCTGCCTCGTCGCGAAGATTTTACGGATCTTAGTGATTCGTTACGCTATCCAAGGGCGACAGGCAATATGGATTTGTCTCGAGTTTTCGACGGAATTCGTAAACGCCCTGTCTAGTTGATATGTCGTACGGAGGCTATTCCTACTTGGAAGCCGCCAAGACCTATTTTCGGCTGACCCTCCACTTGAATCTGGCCGACATGTTTCATTGAACAGTAACAGCAATACTTCAAATCTGAGGAGGCAAAAAGGTCGGAGTAAAACTTTCTGAGAAAGACCTGCCTCGCCATTGCTCGTTCGGCCGACTGCGCTCCCATTTCGGCAAAGCATCTCCACTCGAAGCCGGCTTCTAATCTCATCAATTCTCCTAGAAGATCTGAGGCTGTCAGTGAGCGGGGAGTAATCTTATCTTCGCCGGTGAATACTGTTACGGAAACTACGCCGAAGCCCTTGAGTTGCTCGAAGCCCCCGGTCGCTTTCACACGACAAGTCGACGTTGCTGTGCTGCTCGCTATCTTATCTCAAGTTTTTCGTCTGAAATGCCTTCACTCTCGGAGTCACGACTTCTGTCTTGGGTGACTCCGCTGGTCGTCGATCATGGCCTCCAAGCTATCGCAGCGATCATGGTTGGGAGAAAAATCCTTGAAACGCTTAATAGGAGGTATCTGAATCAACAATCAGAGGTGATATGTACCGTCAAACAAGTCGTCTATGGGGATATTGAATCAAACCCAGTAAATACATGATACAAATCGGGAAGCAAGTACATCAGTGAATCACCAGAATAACTATATGTCTGGGAGTGTTCGTGATAGTTCGATGAGATATTAGTGGTTGAAAATAATGTAGATGGAGGAAAACAGGGATTAAATAACTGAGGAATAGTTTTCGCAAGTCGGGAGATCGAGGGTCCGTTGATCCCCGGTAGCCAATAAGAGGCATAAATAGAGCGGTCCTGTCCGTCGCGTATTCCAAGTCCGATTACTAGAAGAGCGGGAGTTCTTTGAAGTAGTCGTCGTTTTCGTCCCCGTCCAAGTCGCTCCAGCTTGGGCTAACAGCCGTCGCGGATCGAGTTTCCGAGGTGGCCTTTGGACTTTCGACCTCCTCTTTGGCTTCCTCCTCTAGCTCCTTGAGATGAAGGTACGCTGGAAGGCCAGAGGCGGGGAGGGGAGGGTAGAATCCCAAAGGGCTGTAAGGTCGGGGAGCGTTTCGGTCAGGTGGATTGCCACCATATCCATTCATCCTGGCGTGGAACCGGTCGATGTGGCTGTGGAAATAGAGTCCACGACGAACCAACTCCTAAAGCACGACGGGAGAGAGGAAGTAAGTTCGTCGAGATCCATAGAATGACGTCAGCATAACCGACACGAACCCATTGAGCTCTCAATAGATCATTGCCCTCATCCACTTCTTCGAGTACCTCTTCGAATACATCTTCCTCAAGCACGATATTGATATCCGCAACGTTGGCGTCGTCGGCGCTCCTATCACCTCCCATACCGGCGACGGGTAGTTGAACCGATGAATGTTGGATGGTCGACACATCCGCCACGTTTCCGAAGTTCGGGTGGCTTGAGTATGGAGAGGCGTTGGCAGGTCGACCATGTGCAATGAGTCCGAGTCCGAGGGGCTCTATGGTTTCCGCGGAACCGAATTTGAAGAAGTTGCCGTTTGCAGGCGAGTCGTCGGGCTTAAAATGACAAGTAGATCGTTAGAGGTAAATAACTTTAGCTCGGCGACAGTTCAAAATGACTCACAGAGTAAATCGAAGGGAACTCTACTTCCATCAACAGCAATTCCTCTTCCTCCGCTCCCAGTTGGATCGTCGAGTAGTCCCTAAGGTCGATCTGAACGTCGAAATTCTCAGTCTCGTCGGGAGAGGAGTAGATAAGATCGTAGGGCTTGAAGGTTGGAGGCGACGTTGGAGGTGTTAGGGACTTGGAGCGTTTCCTGCTGCGACGGGACGACCATGCTGAATCGTCGTTCGAGGAGTTGCTACTAGCCTCGGTCATATCAAAGTAGGCCTGAGGTGGTTGTGGTGTCTGTAAATATTTGGCGTACGCATAACCTTCGACCATGTGTACCCACCTTGAAGCCTTCGTCATCCACAAAGTCGTCGGCAGGAGAAGCAAAGGGATTCTCAACCGACGTCGACGCTTCCTCTAGTAGTCCATGTTGTGGTGTTTCGGGAGAGAGGGGAGGTGAGTCGGCGCTACGGCTTCTCCTAGAGATCGACGTAACAACGAGCGAGGGCGTAGAGGTAGGACGCCCACGGGGGACATCGATAGAAGGACATTCGACTTGATCCTCCACCTTTTTGTCGTCGCTGGAGCTCTTCAATGAGTCGCAGGCGGTAACTTCTTCGTCGTCGTCGTCCTATCAAGAGTCACCAGAAATGTCAACGATGCGAGCTGATAGCAGGAAACAGCACAAGACGAGGACGCTACTTACCCACCAGTTCGTTCTTTCGTTAGACGTAGGATATGTATGCGGATCGCCAGATAAGGTATCACCGGCGGCGTCGCCGATCGGGGATGGGTTGTTGTGGTCCAGATCCGCGTTCTTGTTGTTGTCGTTGAGTTTTGGCTTTTTGCCCTGAGAGTGTCAACGATCAAAGACGTCAACCAGAAAAAGTCACAATGGAGGTGGGCGGAACAGCGGGTACGTACGGGCCGACCAACATGATCGGACGTCGAGCTGGTCATAACCTAAATGGTATCGGCGGAAAAAGAAGTGTCAAGATTCGGTCCAAGAATACGGAATGGGAGAAGCAACGAACATCAGCAAATTGTTCTGTGAGCGTGATTTTAGTTCGGGCGGAGTTGGCGAACGATCGTTTTCGCTCTTCGGGATACTCGAGCTCGATCAGGTACGAATGAGGACTGGCGTTGAATGAGATCGAAGGACCACGAGGGAATGTAGGTCGAGAAGAACGTCGTTTGGAAGGGTTAGGAGAAGAGGATCGTCGCTGTGGTTTGAGAGAGATAGTCCGAGGAGCGGGTGAAAGATCGACAGACATGTTCTTTGTCTAGGATTTGGATCAAAGAAATGGAGAACGAGGTAGATCGGGAGACGTATGAATAGGATGGGTTTGATGGCTCGTGAATGTAGTCTCAAGGGAGAAGATGGAGGGTAGGGTATGAGATGGAAGTGGATTAAAATCGAATGCGAGTAATAGATTTGAAGCTGGCCCGCCAGAACCAAAAAAACCCCAAGCCCCGTCCTCAGTCCCGATATGTCCGGAGGACAAAACAAGTCGACCAATAAACGCCCTGAGTTCAGACCACTCTCAAGTTTGAGGAGAGCGTCTAGAGCACTGGTGGGCTGTACATATGAAAGGACGGATCCCGCCCGGGCTGGGGAGAGGAGGAGAGAAGAGAGGTACGCTTCGCCCGTAACGTTGTCCTCGTACCGATCATGGGCGAATAAACCGCTCGATAGTAATTTTTCTTGGAGTGGAAAGAGAGCAATAGTAGTGATAAGCCGCTGGTATCCATCAACTCCAGAGAAAGGCGGGAGGCTTTGCCTAAAGTATCCGGGAGAGCGGATGATTAAGGTAAAGCGTTCGGACAGCAAGCAATCTGCCCTACCGCGTAAAAAGCCTACGAATAGCTTTTTGCTGCGATTGCGCTAAGTAGGTGGCGGAGAGTCGAGGTCCCTGGCGCAGATTCGCCGACCCGAAACTGAAATACGAAGCAATCAGTCAGCATAACTGCCTCCTACCACCATTCCCAGTCTGCCCCATAACGCCATTCCATAAAAATATAGTCGAACTCGGACGAGGAATCATGAAGCTGATCCAAGCGCACGGAGGCCATCGTATCCCTCTACGTCGTCCGCATGGTACGACTCTCCGCGATGGCCGCTTCGGCGGAATAATTCCGCGAGCAAGTCCTTTACTTGATGTCTACTGCAAATGAGGGGTAAAGCACGGCAGCAGTAAGAGAGAGCGGCGCAGGTTGGCCACTATTCGATACCGAGAGTAGCGGTGACTAGCGCACCAGTCCAGGTCCCAAGATATCAAGTCGATGTTACGAAAAGCTTCCGTCCGCTAATCAAGCCAGTCAGTTGTGAGATCTTGATGAAAGCACCCAACATATCGCTGTGCATCCGTCCTTAGCGATGGCATATTGAGGTTGTTTTTGGGTTGAAGGTGAGGCTGTAATGCCGGGGTGTCTGAATACTGTCAGTCGATGGACGCTGCTAACGCAATGTTTGAACCGCTCGTCACTCCCAGTCTGGGTCGCGCCCATTGTGCCCTTGACGGTGACTGCGGGTCGTGGTTGTGGGTGTCTCAGGCTATTGGAAATGTGACGGCATGCCGATCAGGAACAGTCGGTAGCGGGATTTCCCAACCGTCCTCAGCTTCTTTCTGAACCTTCCCATTCCCCTCCCTCCCTCCCTTCCTCTTCACCTCTTTCTCTTCAACCCTCCGACCCGGCGCTCGTCGTCGTTCTACAACTACTTATATCCACACTCTCTAACTCTCTCATTCCACCACTCTCCTTCAACCCAATCTCAAAATTCTGACCTAGACCGACGTTCCATCCCAGAGTATCCGCCAGCTCATCCAACCCTACACGATGATTCGAAACACTCTGATCGCCGCCTCGCTCGTCGGCTCTTCTATGGCAGCACAGTTCGCCGACTGGCAGCAACGCAGCATCTACCAGGTAGATCCAGGGCGCGCGTGGTCGATCGAATTTAGCGTCAATTTGGCTCATACACGGATTGCTTCCGTTTCCGTAGCTCGTCACCGACCGGTTCGCTAAAGCCACCAACGATGGCGGAGCTTGCGACTCTGCAGCTCGACAGTACTGCGGAGGGACGTGGCAAGGAATCAGTGAGTGGTCTTGTTCGGGCGCATCTATTTTAGCCCTGCGGTCGCGGTCCCTTACTAACGGCGACCTTGATCCCTGGCAGTAAACCATCTCGACTACATCCAAGGAATGGGTTTCGACGCCGTGTATGTTCGAGTTTTTTCATGTCATGGTCGAAATATTGACGTGATGGTTGATGCCATAGCTGGATTTCTCCCGCAATGGCCAATATTGAAGGCAACACTACGTACGGTGCAGCGTACCACGGATATTGGCCCGTCAACTACAACGCCCTCAACTCCCACTTTGGTACCGAGGACGACCTCAAGGCTCTCTCGGATGCTTTGCATAAGCGTGGGATGTACCTGATGGTACGCAATTTCCCTGCCTTGTCGCTCTGATCCTCCAACTAACTGCCGGTGGTCCCGCCAGATGGACATCATCGTCAACCACGTGGCTGCCACAGCCACCCCACCCTCCCTAACTTACGACCAATTCCAACCATTCAACACCGCATCCGACTTCCACCCGTTCTGCTTCATTCAAGACTACCAGAACCAAACTCAAGTCGAGCAATGCTGGGTTGGGGACTCCAACTTGGCGCTCGCAGACATCAATACGGAAGACCCTAACATCGTCAGTACATACAACACCTGGATCAAGAACGTTGTTACCACGTACAACGTCGATGGTCTGCGATTGGATACCGTCAAGCACGTTCGTCAGGACTTCTGGCCCGACTTCCTCTCGAGTGCTGGAGTCTTCGCTGTTGGAGAGGTGTTGGACGACCGATACAACTATACGGGAGCTTACACCAAGGTCATGGATACGGTGTTCAACTACCCCGAATGGTTCAATCTCATCAAGGCTTTCCTGAACCCTCAAGCCGATATGGGTTTGCTGTCCACCAGTGTAGACTTGACGAAGCAGAATTTCAAGGTCGGAGCTGGTTTGCCTGACTCTAAACGAGACTTAGCTGATTACTCCTCCTGATAGAATGGTGCGATGTCGACTGTGTCGTTTTCTGAGAACCACGACAACGCCCGCAACCCCTCCGGTATCTTCGACCCCATGCTGATCAAGAGCATCATCACCTGGACGTTTGGAGGAGATGGTATCCCTACCCTCTACTACGGGCAAGAAGCTGGTTATTCCGGTGGCAATGACCCCATGAACCGTGAAGCGTAAGCCCACGATCAACTACACTGTCGAAGACTAACTTTCAATCATGCGTAGTCTTTGGTTCACTTCCTACTCCACCGACGTGACGTATTACAAGTTCATCACCAAGCTCAACCAAGCTCGCAAACTGGCACTCGCCGACAAGACCGCCAAATTCGTGTCGACGTCCGCTGAAGTCGCTTCTTCTACCTCGCACCACATCGCTCTGTCCAAGTACCCCATGTTGACCGTCTTGACCAACAGCGGCAACTCCAGTGCCAACGTTCAATGGACCATCAACAACAGCGGGTTCAAGAGCGGCGTCACTTTAGTCGATGTCCTTAGCGATGCCTGCGAGACGGTGCAAGTTGCGAGCGACGGCAGCGTTCCTGTCACGTTCAAGGCCGGTGCTCCAAAGGTGTCTAGAATTGGTTCATCTCATTTTGTCTTTGATACTAGAGACTGACTGGGTTCTTGTACATCGATCAACAGGTCTATCTCCCAGCAACATCGCTCAACTCGACTAGCGTCTGCGGCGCCAAAGCTCAAGCTGGTACTGGGAACAGCAGCAGCGCGCAAGATTCAGGAGCATTTCACTCGCAAGCTGCTACTTCCTCAGTGATCGTCTCGGTCCTGGCTTGCGCGTTGGCGTTCTTCGCTTTGGCTTAAGCCTCCCCCTTCTCGTCATCAACTGCTTTCACCGCGGTATCTCATTGGACTAAAGCGCTTGCTAACTCCCATCCTTCTATTGCTATTCGAGCGGACTACATATAGATACAAACTGTCGTTCTTTCGGCTCTCTTAAAGGATACGTTTACCCCCGCCCCGTCTTCTATTCAATTCTAATTCATTAACGTGCCTCCTGCGCTGGGTCACGATTCTTTCATTCGTCAACCCCGACGTTTCAGGGCAGCTAAATGTGTAACCTGGATAGTCTCTCAAACACGCGACCCGTCGTATCAACTGCATGCACGAGCCTAATTTGCGACTCAGTCCAAGACCATTATTAACGTGTAAGTATGCTCTGTCGCTGCACACTTGGTATGGTAAATAATTCGGTGGATACGCTGATCTCGTGAAATTGACACGAGGGAGGTCCGAACCTCAGACACCGCCTTACGTCGAGGCGGGAGCAGATGCGCTTGTTGAAACTCCGACGTCGTCCCCTCTCGCTCTTTACTCCCTCCCCTACCCACTCGCTTCCTCATCGCTTGCTTCTTGCGTCTTGGAACCCCTTGTCTGACGGCTCCTGCACGATGTTTTCCAAACTGTTCAACCGTCGTCGGTCTACGACCACCTCCACACCCCCATTACAATTAGGACCAACATACGGCCAGCCAACCGCCCGGAAACCTGAATCGAGCTTTGTAAAAAAGCTCAAAACCATCAAGAAGGCAATCAGTCCCAGAAAACTAGGCAAGAAGGTGATTGAGATGTCTCTAACCGTACCCCGCGCCGGAGGATACTGACGCCATTAGCTACACTAGGAGGGCAACCGACCTAGCCATTCGCACAAGGGAAGCCATATATCAGATTCATCTGATGAGGTCTGTCTTGCTATCTACGACTTATTTATCCCTCTTGAGCTTAGTTTTGCTGCCCCTTGCAGAGTTTCGGCAACCTCGCACCAGGGCCTTTCACGGCCGAGGACTATGAGTTTAGGCGCCCTGCGCCGATCCCTACCCATCAAAATCTCGTACCACATCCGCTGGCCATCAACGTCCCTTTACCAAGCCGCGCACCCTCCACCGCCCGACTTGCCTGTCCAAAGTCGGTCTCTGTCAACCCGTCCTCGACACCACTCCCTACCACCCTCGAGACCCTCGCAAACGCGCTCCTCAAGCCTCAACAGCCAGTCTCGACCTCTCAGGTGGAAGCAGAGGCCTTAGCGATTAGAAGGTGTCTCGCAGACCTTAGCGCAATCGAGCCCGTTGTCCGAGGTGAGGCTCAGGAACTCCGAGCCATTCGCATAAGGCGCGCCGCATCCCCTGGAGGACGCACTCCCTCCTTCACCCAGAGACACGGTTCCGAAACCGCCGAGGAGAAACTGCTTCCTGCGGCCAAAGCCCACTCCAAGGCCGAAAAACAACGGAAGGAGGCACAAAACAAGTGGTGGGAGATGGAGAGTGACCTGCGCGACACCAAGCGTCATATCAGGAAGGAGGCCATCGACTATGGCAATCCAACGATTCAACCCCTCAATTTAGAGGGCCTTGGAAGCCAAACCGACGCGAAGAACGGTGCCTTGGAACTGCCCAAGGTCCGGAACCCGGCCGCTACTACGTCGTGTAGCCCACACGACAAGGAGAATGCCGAGCCGGCTACAGAGCAAGCCTGCTCTCTCCAACGAGGCAGAGCGAACCGACGGAGGGAACGACCTCTCAGGTTGCTCGAAGTGGATGTCGTAGTCAACGGAGGGGCGCAATTATCACCTCAGACCGGCCCCGTTGAAAACTCTGGTGCAAACAGCTCGTCTCACGAAGATGGGGTTCAATCCCCGACTCAGGACCCTTGCCCCTGGTTCGGGCAGGAGATATTTAATGGGGAGCACAATGCGGGCCCCACTCAGCTCTAGACGGCGAAGGGAACTCTCGACGGATTCGAAGTGCAAGGCTGGACCTTGCCTAAGACCGTCGTCATCATGAGGAATCAAGAAGACGCAGGCGATGTTCGTTCGGGCGTGCAAGCATAGGCTCTGCCCTTGCGCCGCTCGACGAACAAACGTCTTCGTCTTCGAGATCTTCTATTCCACCCTCGCCTTCCTGCTTCTCTTCTGCTCAACCACGTCCTATTCTATATACGCGTAATCTTCAAGAGGGATCGAATCTGCAAGGCGGGAACCTGCACGACTCTCGACCATCACCAGGATCAAAATGACGAAGAACAATTCTACACTCGGTCCGAAACCTCTGGTAGGTTCGGACCCGGGCGGAAACTGCTGGACCCAGTGCCGTCGTGTCGAGCGTGCAGCAAAGCATGCTAGAGCGCCGCCGTAAAAAGCGTGCAAGCTTAGGCAGGCTACTGTGCAGCTCGACGTGTAGAGTCAGTTCATGCTCATGATACCCCTCCCCAACCTCCTTCTCAAATACAAGTACCTCTCTACTACAACGTTTCAACATTTTTCTCTCCCTTGCATTTATCGCTGTCCGTTGCTCCAATTTTTTTTCAAGCTGTCCCCGCTGGTCTTCTTTTTCGTTTACCTCTCCCTTCCTCAATTCTCTTACGTTCCATCATCCTCCTTATACCATCGGACTCTGACACCATTTCCCATAGCTCTATGTATCCCATTCGTCGCATAATCCCTTCGGATCCCACTCTGTTTATCATACCTGTCCCTGTCTGTTGCTGTACCTCTTTCGCTGCCGCATCGTCTCCGCGACTGTAACGGTTTTCGCTTTAACCGTCTCTGGCCTATGGTTAATTGTTGCGTATTGTGTCGCGGTGTTAGAATCGTATACATTATCGTGGCCTTGCACGATTTGCGTGTCAAGTCTAGGAGTAAAAAATCACAGAAATACCAATCGGAAGCAAGGAGTGTGGCACAAGCTAGTACCGAGCTCTAGATATGAGCCACAGTCGTCTGAAGCGTTGAACGTAGTAGCACTGTACGCTGCGGAAGGATTAGGTTAGGTTAAGGTGAAGCTCTGACAATACAGCTAGCAATGCGGCAGAAACGTGAATGGTCTGCCCCAGGCAATCTTTCACGACCATTACGCATCAGATCCGGGATGAAGACTCTCATAATGGTTAGATATTGTAGCCTCCAGAGTTTAGATCGGAAAGCTCGTGCGCGGCTTGTGAGCTTACAAAACACAGAAGCCGTCCAGGGTGAAGGGGAAGGTTCAAGTTGTATCTTTATCCGATATCATGATACTGTTATATAGCTACAGCCAGTCACTACGCATCTGGTCGCGTCTTCCGTGAACGTGCTGAACCCGTGCGGGTTGAAAAAAAAGGGGAGGTCTGAACCCCGTGACCCAAACGCGTTTAGGTTCACGTGAGAGGTCCGTGCCTCTGTAAACACCGATTTCGCGTCCTTTATCGTCCTTAACCTCTCTTCTCTCCCCCTTACCCGCTCGCTGGTCCATTGTTCGCTCTTCTCCTCCTTGCAACATTCTCAACACTTCTCGCGCCATGTTCGGACATATCCTCAGATTCAGCTCTCGTCGCTCGAGCGCGAGCCCACCACCTGCATTTAAGTCCGAAAATGCCACGACAAAGCTCCCTTCAAAACTCACCAAAAAGCTTCAAGCGCTGAAGCAAGCTCTAAAACCCTGCCGCTCAGGTACAAAGGTGATCGGGCTGGCTTCGACCGTGCTACCAGGCCTGATACTGACGTCATCGACAAACACCAGGGTGACGGGCAAGCGACTTACGGGGCCAAGCAGGAAACTGATAAACCTACCTCCTACGAGGTTCGTATGTGCTATATTTGGACCCTTTACCTACCTCCGGTTAAATATCGCTTCCTTCCTCTAAAAGTCTGGCAATTTAGCCCGGTGTGCTCGCTCGCTCCTAAACCGTCGTCGCGGGGATCTCAGCTCTTCAAGCGCTTCCGGACTCCTCCCGGCTGGTACTAAATCTACTACCCGTTCGGCAGCTCGACATTCAAACTTCTCTGGAGTTCTCAACGCGCCCCCGACACCGCTTGGTCCAAATGTTCAGGCACCTTCTCGGGCTCCTCCTCCACTCCAAGGGCTAGTCATGCCTTCCGATTCTGAACCAGAGTACCCGGCTGCAAGAAAGCGAGTTCGAGAAATTCGTGCTATGAAAGCGGGCCTCCGGTGCGACGAAGTTCAGGGAATCAAAACCACATACCACGTCCAGGTCCTCGCTCCACGAACCACGACCACGTTCCCGTCACCCAGCTGGGATGTCAATGCTTTAGAGTACGCCAATGAAAAATGCACTATGGTGGCCAAATTCCATGAGAACGGGAGCCGGGTGCACGAGGAACGAAACCTGCTAAACGCGCCGGGCATCTACCATACCAGGCGTTTTTCTTCGCACGAGAACCCCACACGGGCTCTAGTTCCTGACCCTTCCTTATGGCTCGGGGACAACTTATCCAACGGGCCCGCTTATAGCCAAAATCCGGTTCGGAACCGGTCGCCACTGCTTGATGCAGCGACCGTTCCTGTTGGCCAGGAGCTATATGAGCGACTTAACAGGAGCCGGAATCTGAGCTCCTCTCGACACTAGACGGCCAAGGAACCAAAAAGCGCGTCTGCGCCGCAAGGCAGGGACTTGCGCGAGACCGCAATCGTTACAAGGATTCGAGGACCTCTACGCTTGGTTCGAGCCTCTGGCAGGTTCGGGCAGGGTCGGGACTGCTTGACGCAGTGCCAATTCGTTCGAATGTGCAGCATAGACTGTGCCAGTGCGCCACTCGACGAAGAAAAAACCCGATTCTCAGGATTCTCCATACTACCTTGGCCCGCAACCATTTTCCTCCCTCAATCATAATGAAGACGTATCACCTCACAAATAACGAACTTTCACGACCATACCATCACGACTTTCACGACCCTACCACCACTGACTCACGACGACGACGCGCCGACATTCGGTTCGAGGCCTCTCGTAGGATCGG
Source organism: Tulasnella sp. UAMH 9824 (assembly GCA_019633595.1). Taxonomy (NCBI): domain Eukaryota; kingdom Fungi; phylum Basidiomycota; class Agaricomycetes; order Cantharellales; family Tulasnellaceae; genus Tulasnella; species Tulasnella sp. UAMH 9824. Next base: position 16,011 of record WSUI01000523.1, read on the forward strand.
ACCCGGGTCGACGCCGCTCCATTCAGTTCCGTCCTGTCGAGCGTGCAGCACAAGCATGCCGGTGCCCCGCTCGGCGTTCGGAAACTCCTCTGCCTCGAAATTCTCCGTATATCATAGACTTCGACCTTCCTCTTTAGAGGTACCAGCCGCCTGAGTGTGCAGCACAAGCTTGCTGATGCGCCACTCGGCGAGCAGGCTCCTTTGTCGTGAGCTTTCACTGCCAATCGTCCTCCGCTACCCAACCATTCTCCCGCGTCAATCCATCGTTCTTCTTCAATCCATCATTCTTCATCACTCGACTGCGTTTCAACATTTCTGCTTTGTTTCCTCTCTGGTTAACCTTATTCTTGCTTTCCTCTCTCTCATCATACCCATCCTACTCTAACCATCTCCATTCATCCTGCTCAACTAATCCTCTCTCACCCCATCGGATTCCTTCCCTTTCTGATCCCATTCATTGTTTGTTGTCGTACTACACGTTGGCTCGCCCTGTGTTGTTTCACATCCCTCTTGCATTGGTTCACTAATCGCGTTTGATTCTGTTGTATTCGGCTCCGTAGTTTTACTGGTAATTCTAGTGCTGTAACTGCATTCGTTTCTTCCGGTTACCCTTCAGCGATTTGCGTTGGCCATCAGCAGCACCCTGGTATCGAGAACCCTAGGCTATTACAAGCTGCATAATATCTAGTAACATCTCAAAGCGCCCGTCATTGTTGCCTAACTTACATACAATCCAGAAGTGGACACTCGGAGTCGTGCGCCCCTACAAGGATTGCCGACACTCTACTCCAATATGTCTATCATTTCCAGGCCTCACACCTTTAGATACGTTATCAAGGAAAGCTAATCGAGAGTGATAGATTTGTTTCAGCCTCTATGCCTTTGGTTTGGGGTCGGGATGCAATAGGCATCGTTCACAGAGTCGTGACACGTGACGTGCTGACCGAGGCGTGTAAACAAACAAACGCCAAATCGCAGTTGCCTCTAATTTGATCTAGGCAGTACGGTACCGACTATTGCAAAGACGGAATTATGAATTTCAACTCTTCTATACTCCTTCATTGAGGTGCCCAAGAAAATGCACCCCGAGTGTCGTGCCAAAAAGCAACACTCAATCAAAAGAATAGTAATGCTGCCGCGTGACATGGACCCCTCAAAATGCCTGACTTCAATCTCGACAAGCTGCTTTACAAGCCGCGGGCTGCACTTCTTGGAGTGTCTGGGTCGAAGAAGAAAAAGCTGAAGCTGACTTTGGTATGAAGGTAATACGGATCGTGATGATATGATCGGGCCGCGAAAGCCACTCCAGGCCGCCGATATGCTTACTAAGGTCCAAAGAAAAAGTGCAGAGGTTAGTTACTTGTTTGTTTGTTTTTTTTTGCGATGTGATGCCGTGGCTGCGTGTCGTCTAGATAGCTTCCCCATCTATTCCAATCTGGGAACGCTCGGCATTGTGTTCCCGGCGCGAAACTCGAGTTCCACGTCATCATATCTGAATCTCCTAACTCTCCAAAATACACTCCAATCGAAAATAATGAATGGATGTCCTGAAGCCTGATGCATTAGTCAGGAACCCCTCAAGCCGGACCCAATCCCGATCCGCGACGTGTCAAGAGACACCTCACCCCTTTCTGCTTTACTTTATCGGAGCAGATGCAAAGGGTAATCAGCCTTCGGCGGTCTGAGACTGGCCCATAGGTGTACCCTGGCTCCACGACGACATCGATTCGGAGCTTATCTTGGCATGATTGCGTGACGTCTTTTCTCAGAAGGCATACGTTCGCGGTCGACACATACTCCGCAAATTCGAAGACTATTCCTACCTGCGGGTTAATATATTGAGCTGTAAAGTTATAAATTGCATCGCAACATCAGCACGGCACCTCCATTCCACCACTCGCAACTAACCAGCAGCTCTATTTTCTTGAATGGTGTCTTCTACTCCTACCCGGGACTCCTCTGGTGTTTATCTTGGCGGAACAGCGTCCAAAATCAAGATTCACAGGACTGGACTTGGTCTCATGATGCTCAGTAGGTCGTCATGGATGTCTGTTGAGCTTCGCCCACGCGCTGACGGCTGCTACCCCCAACTACTCATTAGCTTGGACCCCCAACCCAGTTTCCGACGAGCAGGCCTTCGCCGCAATCAAAGCAGCAGTGGATCTAGTCCCCGAAGGCGAGAAGCTTCTCCTCAACTCGGCCGAGTTCTATGGTGGTCAAGATCGCTTCACGGCCAACCTTGAGCTTGTGGCTCGTTTCTTCACCAGTTACCCCGAGCTCGCCGAAAAGGTTTTCCTGTCTGTTAAGGCGAGTCTTCATTATTTTAATTGACCAGCTACGTGTATTCTGACCAGCTTCGGGTGTATCCTAGGGTGCCACCGGTCCGAATGCGGTTCCGGTGGTGGACGGTAGTGCTCAGAATATCCGACGCAGTGTCGATGCCATCAATCAAGCCTTAAATGGGAAAAAGCGAATGGATCTCTTTGAATGCGCTCGTGTCGATCCGAAAATTCCAATCGAGCAAGTCATGCAGTCTCTGAAACATTTAGTAGCGGAGGGCAAATTCGATCATATCGGCGTCTCCGAAATCTCAGCTGCGACGTTGAAAAGAGCAGCGTCGGTATGTTCCATTTTCCCCGGGATTACATTACATTGTAACCAGTACAGTTCTATCTTCCTTAGGCTGCAGACATCGCCGCGATCGAGATTGAGGTCTCTCCCTGGTCATATGAAGAAGAGACGCAAAAGGTTATTGCAACCGCAGCAGAACTCAACATCCCTATTATCGCGTACTCGTGAGTCAAGCAGAAGTACAAGGCTTGCCGTTAGGCAATAATGTATTCACTCCACCTCTCTTTGGCCCACTAGTCCTTTAGGTCGTGGCTTCTTAACTGGGCAGATCAATCATGAAACCCTGGCAGAGAACGATATTCGTCGAAGGCTGTCTCGGTTCAAGCAAGAAGTCGGTCCTTCAATCACAGCTCCTATAACCGCTTCAGGCTATCTATCTAACCTTTTTTCACGTTTGGCCAGGCCATAGAACATAATCAGAAGATAGTAGACGCCCTAGCAACCTTGGCGCGGAACAAAGGAATCACACCCGCACAGCTGTCACTTGCCTGGGTTAGCAACCTTGGACCGCACATTGTTCCTATTCCTGGGTCAAGCAAGGTCCACCGTATTCAAGAGAACTTTGCCGCCGGTAGTATCAAGCTTACAGAAGAGGAAGTAAACAGCATCAAGGAAGTGGTTGAGAGTATTGGAGTGCAAGGAGGTCGCTACTTTGATTTCAGCAAGGAGATGGAACACCGCTGGGGTTGATATTT